>CAUYRT010017902.1:0-90147 GCA_963574885.1 Lepilemur ruficaudatus
AAAAAATTAGCTGGGCATGGTGTTACAGCACACCTATAGTCCCAGCTACTTGGGAGACTGAGGCAGGAGGTTTGCTTGAGCCCACAAGTTTGCCTGGGCGACAGAGGAGACTCTGTCTCAAAAAAAAAAAAAAAAAAAAAAAAGTGTCATGCACAGAGGGAAGTAAAAATCAGTGGAGAGCCACCAGAGGGAGGAGGGAAGGGGAATAAACCAACCTAATGGGTACCATGAACGCTATTTGGGCGAAGGGGACACCTATAGCCAGGATTCAAGAATTACGAAAATGATCCATGTAACCTAAAACATTTGTACTCCCTTAATATTTTGAAATTTAAAAAAAGAGTGTGTTGCAAATATTAAATGTGCATATTTTTTGCATTAAAAAAACTTTAAGAAAATACATAACATCTAAATCGTGTCTTGGGAATAGTAATGATTTTTTCTTTATATTTTTAATGAGCAGGAGAAAAATAAAAACCTTATAAACAATATGGCTAATTAAGAATAAAATATTTATTTTGTGAGTTTGAAGATTGGAAAGATGCTAACAGCACATTTTAGTAACATGTAAGCAAGTGATTTTGATTGACAGTGTCTAGGCTCTAGTGGGTAAATATTAAATAACTTCTTCCTTAGATTTAACTGGACCATTTAGAAAGTACACTGACCTTCTCAGTTTCAGTATGATGACATTATAGATGAATAAAATGTTTAGTGTTCTTTCACATATATTTTACTTACCCTTAGAAAGTGTCTTGCCAATAGGATTTGGCTTGTGAATTGAATGCTTTTTTAAAAAACATGAACAAAAGACAGGATTTTTAAGTTTGAAGACCTGGATTCAGTATACAAAATGCCACTTATACAACATTTAGCAAATGGCTGCTTTCTTCATTCCTTCATCTGTATAAACTGTTGCAATTAAAATTATTTTATGAGGTCAGGAATTAAGAGAGAAAATACATGTGAAAATATTTAGGACCAAACAAATGTTAGGTTATCATTGTCATTATTTGATTGCTTGTTATTGCTTATTTAATCATTTGAATTATACCAATATGCTATGCAAAAGGGAAAATATCAGCAATGACAAAAACCTGTAACTTTTATTTGTACTTGTTAGTTTTTTTAAATTTAATATCTTTAGTAACAAAGTTCTATGGAGTAGAATTTTAAATGTCTTATTCTAAGGGCTCCCCTAGAAATAAAGGTGAAAATAAAATGTCATCATGAGAAAAATAAGATTGGTTAAATGCGTAGGTTTTTCATGGTAGTAGTTTTTGTAAGACAGTTTTAATTTAAAATAATTATAAACAAAACCATAAAAATTAAAATGCTCAGCAATAATGTTAATGATCAAATATTATGAAGTCCTTTGACTATATGGCATTATAAGGAGGAGAATTTAATGCACTTGGTAGACTACTAAACTGATAAAGTACTTTATAGTTCATAATATCAAATATGCTGAAAGCAATCTCAAGGTCATTTATAATTCTCTCACAACTCAGCACTTAAACCTCAGAAAAATGTTGGTGGTCCACATTTGGTTGAGTTGGTATTGAGGGCACATAAGATGTTGCATGTAGGGTGTATATCATGGTGATATAAATCTACAAAAGTTTGAAGTCTCACTATTCTAAGTATTTACAATAGATTGATTTTAAACGTTCAATAGTTATAATACCGGAAAATAAGAAGGTCTTTTCATCATAGTGAGAAACTTGATTTGGCTTGCCACCAATTCTCTGCATGCTTAGGTCACAATCAGTGGGTAAGCTCTTTGAATTAGAAATTGTATTTTATTTGCAAATGCATCACCGAGATCTGTAAAAAATGTCTGATATATAGTGGACAATTAATAAACATGCATAGAATGGCAGAATGAATACCGAACAAAACTTATCTTACTCTCACATAAGACTGCACTTAGGAATATGGGTATAAACAGCATCAGTCCAGTAGTTGAGGGGAAAAAAATCCCCAGAAGCACATCAATTTATTCCTTATTTCCTTGGCTTTCTAGTCAATACGATACTCTATTTGGCATTTCACAGAAGCTCTAAACATCGTCACTGAAGTTTAATATGAATTTTTCTGAGAAGGAACCACCATCAGCCAAAATATAGTAGGTTGATTTCCCAAATAAAGCTAAATGATTACCTGGAAAAAAATCTTGATTGAGAGCCATGGGGGGGACTCAGCGATAGATATTTATTGGACATCATCTAAGGCACTGTGCTGACACTGAGGAGGAAAAAAGGAAAACAGATTGTGATCTGTGCCCTCAAGAAATTTATACTCTAAGGGAAGAGAGAAGCCACTCACACTGAAATAAATTAATGGTGTAAGATGAAAATGCACTACACAGCAAGTGAGTAAAAAAGATACTGCATTTTGCAGGATGTATTATGAAAAAAAGATAATTGTAAGTTAAGACTTCATTGTGGTCTGGGTTTATCATGAAAATCATGGATTTTGTAGTTTGAGAACGTGATAAGGAGTTTAATCTCTGAAATAGGAAGAATCACTGATGTCAGGTAAAAAGAGCCAGAGAAGCCATTCTATATTGGGGACATAAATCAAAGTTTGAAGGCAGTGATGAACAAAGAGTTTGTTACAAGGATATTTTTTTTAGAAGGTAAAATCATGACTCTCATACAAATATGAAACGAACGCATGACAAATGTTTTTATTTAACTCATTAATTAGGGAATGAGCAAGATGTTACAACTGACTTAAGAGGCATTCAAAGAATCACACATATACAGGCAGTAAAGAGTGCTGAAATGAATTTAAAATCCAGGCAAAATTGGCTTTCTCTGCAGTGAGGATGAGAAATCAGTGGAACCTCACCAGACAAAATTTATTGCCTGTGAACAAGAGTCATTTGCATTGCTATCCGTTATCTGCAACTCACATAGTTATAAATAACTCAAAGACAGTGACAGGTACAGAGATCTCACAGAATCAGAAAACCCAGAGGGTGTGCTAAGCAAAAGCTAGTTTTCCATTGAAGACACCTAGTAAGTTTTTGTTCCATTTCAAAGCCTTTGACATTTTTTCCCCTTTAAGTTCATAGGAGATAACATATGTAACAGTTTGAGAGAGCAATAGGAGACATTCTGGAGTTTTAAAATACAAACCAAGGAGTTTAAACTTGATCTTTCATACCAGGGATACAAACGGGTTCTTCCTGACTGCCATTTCCTACTGGTCAGTGCTTGCTACTGAAACATTCTGTTGGGAAGGATTCTGGCTGCTTTTTGGAAACAGTGTTGTGATCACTTTGTATTCTCTGTCATATGCGTTGCAAGATGGGGAGTTGGAAGGTAGTAGGTAGCCCAGCTATGAAGCCGACAGGGAGCCATGGATGGTTTTTAATCAGAGGTTGTGATATAGTAAATGTGGTGTATAGGAATACAAATATATAGTAACAGTATGCAGGATAGGGTGGAGTGGTGAGAGAATGCAAGCAGGAATAGGAAAAGTGCACCTTGGAGGTGATCCAACCTTAGAAATGTGCTTGAAAAATTAGGGATATGGGACAGTTTGGTTCCAGAAAGGCAGGGTCAAAGTAGATGCTCTTGTTTAGAGACGTGAACTTAGTAAGTGGTTGGTCAACGGAGAAGAGGAAATACAGACACTACAGTAAGAGTCATTTCAGGAAGTGAAAGGGGATGTAAGGCAATTCAACTTGGAGATAAAGTCAGTTCTTCATCTCACCTTTCAAATCTGTCTTTATTTTCATTTCCATTAGTACCATGATAATTTAAATTCTCATACCTTTGTATTAAAGTTAGGCATGACTACAGTAACAGAGAAACTCCAAAAATAACAGTGGGTTAAGTAAGATAAAAATGAATTTCTCTCATGTAGCAATCCAAATATAAGCTGTCCGTACAGGTAGGATGTTACCATGGTATCAGAAACCCAGGCTCCTCCTTTCTATCTTTTATGCTCCTCCATCTTCAATATGTTGCCTCCACCTCATGATCCAACACCTCTTTCACCTGTGGCCTTTATGTTTGCATTCTAACTAGAGAAAAGAAAAAGAGGGAGGGGATGTAACTTACCTTTAGTGGCAACTGGAAGCTGCACTTACCATTTCTGTTCATAGCCGTGGGCCAGAACTTAGTGACACAGACTTTACCTAGCTCTCACATTCAAAAAGATAACCAGATAAACCACAGGCTTTTGGAAGTTTGAAAACAAACTTCTAAGCAATTCATAGGTCAAAAAATGTAGTGAAAATTATAAAATATATAGAACTGAATGATGATGAAAATAAGTGTTAAAATATGTGGGATATAGAAGTAGTATCTATGATGAAATTTAAAGACTTAAATGCTTACATCAGAAAAGAGAGGATAAAAATCAATGAGTTTATTACCCGACATAAGAGATTGAAAGGAAATTAAATTAAAAGGACAATAAACCTAAAGAAAGCGAAAGAAAGGAAAAAACAGAGAAAAGACTAGAGATTAATGAAATAGTAAACAAACATGCAATAGACAGAGCCAACAAAGTAAAATTGGCCGGTTGACCAACCAGTCATAATGAAAAAGACCAATGTCCATTATGAATGAAAAAGAGGACATAACTACAGCTATTGGAGAATTTAGCCACACAGCAGAGTATTGTGGATAATTTTCTAATTATAAATTTTATAATAATTCTTCCAGAGACTAGAAAAAGAGAAACATGCCCAACTCATATTATGAATTGGCATAACTTTTGTGCCAAAACCCATAGAAAGTATGAATAAGAGAAATGAGGGCCTTCTCAGTTATTAACATGAATGCAAAAATATTCACAAAGTATTAGTGAAATAAATTCAGGAATGTTCAAAAAGGATAATTTATCATGAATAAATTGAGTTTATTCCAGGAATTCAGGATTGGCTTAATATTAGAAAATTAATCAATGTAATTCACCCTAGTGGCACATTAAGGAGAAATAAAATTTGATTAAGTTATCTCAATAGGTGAGTAAAAAGCATTTATTTCACTATTGTCATTTTCATTGTCACAAACCTTTTAGCAAACTAAGAATAGAAGGAAACTTCCTTAATCTGATAAAAGTCATATGGAAAAAAATCTATGGCAAACATCACCTTAGCTCTGAAATGTTGTAAGTCTTCCTTTGAGACCAGGAACAAAGGATGTGCCCTTTCATAGCTTCTGTTAAACACTGTGCAGGTGGTCCGAGCCAGTGCAATAAAACTATCACCGTTTGCAAATACTGCTATTGCTTATGTAAAATGCCCAGGGAATTCATAGTTAAATTATGAAAAAATAGAGAGGTTAGTAAGTTTCTTTGATAAAAACCAGTGTATTCTCCTTCTGACTCCAGCAACAATTACTGAGAAAATGTAATGAAAAGTACATTGATGCAAAAGTAGCAAAAAAATACAAAGTACATAGGAAAAAAATCTAACAAAAAATTACCAATCCTTTATACAGAAGATACTTTGCAATAGCCAAGAGATTTGTGAAGAACAAGGTAGGGGGAGTTTTCTTAACACATATCAAAATTTAACTAAAGCAATGGAAATTAAAGTTATGTATTCTTGGCACAGAAATGTATAAATTGTCTAATGTAATCAAATAGAGAAGTCGGAAACAGACATAAATATGCATGGAAACTTTATGTCTGACGCAACTGGCATCATGTCTCAGGGGAGTAAAAATGAACGTTTCAATAGAGGGTATAAAAAAATTAAACTGAACCTCTATCTAATATCAGAGGTAAAAGTGGATGAAAGCCTAAAAGTGAATGGCAAAACCATATGATTTTTAGAACAGCAAATAGGTAAATATTTTCAGAGGATTTCTGGGAAAAAAAGGCAAAGAAGGCACTAAGAACATAGGTCATATACAAGAAATGACTGATGTGACCACATTAAAACTGAGAACTTGTGTACATCAAATCAAAATACAACAAAAAAGGAATGGAAAGAAGAGGTACACTTAGGATACAGCGGGTATGATCAGTGACCCATTTAGATCCAAATCTTATTGCCTACAAAACAATTAGAAAAAGATTGCCAGATTACAAAAGAAAAAAAAAAAGAGTAAAAGACATGAGAAGCATGAAGAAGATACATGTGAGAAGATACTCTTCATTAGTGATCAGAGAAATGCTAATTAAAATTGCAAAGAGTTGTCATTTTCTTTAAACTGTAGATGTATATTTTATTTACTCTTTTGTGTCTATGACATCATTTCACCAAAAAACAAAAGGAATTGAAACATGGTAAAAGAACTTTTTAAAAATACATTTTGCTGCAAAAATGATTAATGCTGCCCCCAACAATAATGTTCAAAGAGAGCTGATGAGTTAAAGCATGATCTTCAAACTGAGGTAGCATGGCCCGGGGAGTGTGCAAAGATCTTGGGAGGGGAATGTATTCAGGCACAAATAATTTTAAGAGAATTGATTTTTATATCCCCAGTTTCTACATACACTTTCTCCTAAAATGGTTCTGTGTGAAGAGGCTGTCTTACTTTTCATAACCAAATTCCTCCTACTTTATTTAAAACAAAATAAAACAAAACAAAATCTTCTCACCCATCCAGAATTTCATGATGGCAAATTCCTCCAGACACTTTGGGGTGCCAAAAAAGGGGTAATTTAAGATTTTAGTGCCTGCTGGCCTCCTTTATTTGAGGCACTGAGGTAGGACTTCTTAGTCACATGTATATTTTTGTTAAGTACAGAGAGTTGTAGTAGATATACAGGCTAGTGGGATCGAAGTGCTCTGAATTACACATATATTGTTAATTGAGGAAGTGTGAAGACTTTTTTATTTAATTACCTCACCTCTACCCCCACCCTGCTGTAATCAAAGAATGTATAGCTCCAGAAATCAAAGCTAAGAGAGTGTTGGTAAGAAATCATCGGAGGCAACAGTATCTTATTTCATCCAGGTGACAGACTCTGGCCAGGCTCCATGCCTTATCTGTTTATCTGTCTTAGAATTATAATTCAAAAGTGAGACAGTTGTCACAGGGACACATATTAACACATTTCATTGAATTAGAAAATGAAATTGGACTCTTTTTTTCTGCCAGAAAGTAAGCCTGATTTGGCTGATTGGTTTGACAATGAGGACTGGCTTTGCTAATCTGTAGGTCTAAGGTTTATGTGAATATATATTTAGTGCTAAGATAAAATAAATATGTCAAAGATACTATACTGATAGAGTAGATTAAAGTGAACAAGATTTTTATTTTTCTCAACCCTTTCTGCATATGTTGAGTTAAACAAAATACCTCTAAGTGCAAGAACAGTTATAGTCATTTGATAAGTCTTAGTAAATAAAGCCTTTTTGGTATACTTTCCAGAAACAGAAAGTAAACAGTGTTAGTAACTACATTACAGTCCTTTGGTAAGTTAGGTGGTTTCCAATTCTTTGCTTTCAACAAAGTTGAAAGAGGACTTAACAGAGCCTATCGATAGTTAAATTAATTTTTGATGACAGATAGCTATATAATATTTGCCGTAAGAGTAGGAAGACTTTTCAAATTTCAGAAATCGAGTAACATTGTTATAGCAAAACTTCTTTCATTCTCATGTACTTTTTATGTAAACAAGATTTGTCAGTGATTAAATCTATACCAAAAAAAAAAAAAAAAAACAGGAATAGAAATGAAATGAAGCCCTGTCTTATTCAAATAAAAATTAACATTTACCCAGGGTTACCTGAACTAATTGAGTGCAGGAGAAGAGGAAGCTGTATCTGTTCCATTTCATTAAGAGAGATACTTTTAAAAGCTTTTTTTTAACATTCCACATTTACTAATTTTTCTCAAAACTTATACCCAGCATTAATTGTAATGATAAGTCACAAAAGTGTATAACACTTGAAGCATTACAATCTGGAAATTTTAAAAAATCAGTTTTTCTCTGTATATTTGTGTGTATACATTGCTGTTACAAAGAAGGATGAAGATAGAGTATGATAGAGTAACCAATAAAAAGACTTACAAGCTTAAATATATTTTATATTAAGATAAATATCTGCAAGGGAAAACAGATTGGAAATAAAAAGGGAAAAGGAAGAAGACAAAATTCTGTCTTTTTTAAAAAGAGGGTCATATTTATTTTGCAAGTGGATAAATGGTAGCAACAAATTACTGAGGTATTTAAAGTTTACTGGGTAAGTTTATATAGGTGATATCGAGTTTTATTTGAAAATACCATTATTTACAATATTTCCAGGAAATGTCACCTTTTGCAACTACCTAATGAGGAAAAAATTTAGACAACTTAAAAAGTATGTGTGTGTGGCAGGGGGGGAGGGCAATACATAATATAAAAACTTATTTTAGGAAGTTATCTAATCAAAATTTTGATGACCATTGACTTAGAGCAAATGTGTAATTCGTAGTTGCAATTTATTAGCATTTAATCAGCTTCTCAAATACATAAAGAAGTCTTATGTCCCTTATTTTCAAAGTGTATTGACAGATAGTATACTAACATAATTTATAGGATAAAAGGTATATAAAGAATAATATACAAAGATTTTTCCATGTTGAGAAATATTATACAACACTGGCAAACTTTTAGAAATATGATTTTTAGTTTTGAAAAAACTGTAGAGTCTTAAGCAGAATTCATTCCATTAACATTAGTGGTAACAGATTTGAACTCTATGTACTGGTTGATCTTTAAGATCTCAGTGACCAAGATCACAAGAGTAGGCCGGGCGCGGTGGCTCACGCCCGTAATCCTAACACTCTGGGAGGCCGAGGCGGAGGATCCTTTGAGCTCAGGAGTTCGAGAATAGTCTGAGCAAGAGAGAGACCCCGTCTCTACTAAAAATAGAAAGAAATTAGCCAAGATCACAAGAGTACGCCCATATGTCTCATTGAAAATTACACAATAAGTAACACTATATACACCTACTTCAGTCATCTGCGTTCGAGTACACAATTGCTATTGGGGGCTTTATTTTTTATTTCTTTCCTTCCCACCCTGGATCTAGCACTAATTGTGCTTCATCCTACTACTTGTACAAATCACTCTATGGGCACATAAATTGAAGAAGAGCTATCATTCTCTGTTAGGACACTGAATTGTGCTCTAGGGCACTTAGGAATGTAGGGACACAAATGAGTTAATACACTAAAGTGCCCCTGTGAAGCTCAGGAAATAACTGACCTGAGTGTGTAAATCTGGTCGAATAACTGTTAATTATTTGCAGTGCTGCTCCTAAGTATTTGTAAGAATCTTGAAGCTAAGTAAAACTTGCCTTTATCTCGTTACAAAGCCAGAACTTGCTATTTTAAAACCAAAGATCAAGCTAGGTTCATTTTTGGTTTTGCCAAGGCTATGAGCCTCTCATTGAAGTTGTCTGAAAGGTTCAGTCCAATTGGCTTTACACCAAATAAAACGCAGTGTGCTCTGTACAGTTTTGACCCAGAATCAGGTGAATCTCAGCACTTTTGGCTGAGCTACATTGTAAAATTTTGGATTAGTTCGGACTTGACACTTCCTGGGAACCCATTCAAACTGAAACCGGAAAAAGGTTTTGCACAAACCCTGTCCTAACCCCTTCTGCCAAGTTTCCCACTGCTCTAATGTTGGTCTACCTTCTGTATATTCGCATCGAGGGCAAACGGAAATATCCTCATGAATCTCTCATGAGGGATCTTGGGTAAAACAATCTAGACATTCTCCTTTCTCTACCTTGTCCCAAAATACAGAGCCTGCATTCTGTGTTAGTCAATAGTAAAATATGTATGTTTCCCAGTAATAAGCTTCTAAAACATTGTATATGGTCAAATGTAGAAAATACTGGTAAAACAAATGGGCTTTTTATTTTATTGCAGAGTTGCAACCTTGTGGCAAAGGGTGATGACCAACTTAAAAATGTGGGGCTTCTGTCAGGCTGCAAAAATTGTTTTTTACAGCCCTGTCAAATTTTTCATAAACGTGGTGACATAGGGAAGGGATCATTGAGAAGTCACATAATGAATGCAACTTCACCAGCAGCTGAACTTAGTATATTATTGAATTGCTGAGTGTTTGGAGGCCAGACCGACAGCTTTGTATTTGATGCTGATAAGTAGTGCCTACTGCCTTTCTAACTTCCTCTCCTGAAGTGTATTTTATAGTCCCATTCTAAACACTATCAAGAACAGTGCATTCTCTAGTGCAAGTGTTCTTCCTTTATGTTGTGAAGATAATATGAATGTATATTACAAAGCACAATGGAAGTATCTTTCTGAAAAATATAATACATATAAGAAGTGCCTTCTCTCTTTAAGAGAGTATATCTGGGTGACATCTCAGAGTAATAGTATATTTGATTTTTTTAAAGATTTTAATTTAACTATAAAATAAAATACTGGTATTACACTCTTAATATATAGTAGGTGGAGGTAATATATGTTATGCACATTTTAAAAATAGCCTTTAATGAAAAACTGATTTGGGGAATTTTCATTTTGTACATTTAATTTTAACAACTCATATACAAATTTTAGCTGAAAATTATATGCCTAGTTTAAAATGATGGGAAGTGATATGGTAAAAAATAGTATCTGATTAAGAGTCAGAAAATCTAGGTTCTGGTCACATCACCATAGTCAGGCACATGATCCCCTGGGCAAGTTATTTAATGTCTCTGTACTTCAATTTTTAAATTTTTTTTTAATGATTGGGCTGGACTAGATAATATTGAAAAGCTCATCTTCCTAACAGGCTTTAGTCTAAGAAGAATTAAAAATCTGATCTTCATTAATTTTCTACCCTGCCAATAGTTGCTGTCAAGAAATTTACTCTAGTTTAATCATTATATTACATAACAGATACTTACTGAGCCTCTACTGTTGTAGAAAATACAGCAGACTAGGTCCTTGTTGCAATGGATCTCACATTTTAGATAACGTTAGAACTAAACGGAGTCCTGGAAACCCTTTCCAAAGCCCCTCACTGTATACATGACAAGTCTGGTGGCTAGAGGATTCTGTTGATTTCAGGCTATGACAAAGCTAGGGCTAGAATTTGTGTCCTAATTAGGAACACAATGATCTTTCCATTCCACATCCTCCACTTGTGACTGGTGAGAGTAATGAAGACATGAGTAACGAACAATTAGTATGTGAGTATCTATTGAATGATGGAAAGTAAAGAGGAAGAAAATTCACAATCAGAAAGAAAATTCACAAATCACAAGAAAATTCACAATCTTTACCTTGAGCAGAGCAAGAAGTAGACTCAGAAATAGGGCACTGACTTTCTTAGCCATATTGAGAATTGTCAGAATGTGCCCTAAGCTAATTGGTAAATGGTGTTTCATAAAGCAACTTTGATCTAGTTTTCTTCCTTTTGAATTTTGAATAAAAGACTTGGCCTGCCCCTAGATTGCATTACTAGTTCTGTCTTGAGCTTTCTCAGTGATAATAAACACCTAAGTTGATCTTTTTTTTTTTTTAATGCATCTGCATAACGGCTCTAATACCACTTATACAAGTGTTTATAAAGTTTGTTTAGGGCTTTTAATAAACTTTGATCTCAGATGAAAGACAAGAGAGAGTATAAATTGTCACTATTAGCAGTATTAATATAAATGCCCAAAGTGGTCTCATGCTAATTATTTAACATTAGTAAATGATTTCAGCCTGTCATTGCTCCCAATTACATTATATTTAAACATCAAACAGTGAAAGGCCAAACCATCAGAATAGCCCTTCTCTTATTATTCTCTTTAGGCTCTCTTCTTAATTATCTTGCATAGCTGGTCTTCCATAAATGATTTAGGGGAGGTTCTTCAATGTTTTTCTCTACCAGCATCTTACATCTACCTTTGCTTTCTATCCCAAGCAAAGGCTAAACACATCCTTGATATATTTGTTTCATTGCCGTCAGACATTAACCATATAGTCTAAAGCTCGTTAAACATAGGTAGACTCACCAACTTAAAACATTTGGATTCAATGAAGTACCCCCTTTACTCTGCAGTACCCAACCCCCCAGGCCACGCCTCGTACCGGTCTGTGGTCTGTTAGGAACTGGGCCATGCATCACTGCCTGAGCTCTCTCCCCTACCCTGACCCCTAGTCTGTGGAAAAATTGTCTTCTATGAAAGCTTAGGAGCTGAACACACAGCAGGAGGTGAGCAGCAGCTGTAGGTAGCAAGTGAGGGGGCCAGCAAGAGAAGCTTCATCTGTATTTACAGCTGCTACAGCCACTCCCCATCGCTGACATCACCACCTGAGCAACACCTCCCCTCAACCCCTCCATCCCTCCTCCCATCCCCGTCCATGGAAAAATTATCTTCCACGAAACTGGCCCCTGGTGCCAAAAAGGTTGGAGATCGCTGCTTTACATCTTCTTTTCAGAGAACTTCCTATTTTCATTTTATCCTTTTCATTTCTAACTCAGACCGTGCTTTGCTCTGTAATACCTCAAAACTCCTAATTCGACATTTGTTTTTTCTTAAAGAAGAGTGCGTTTGTTCCAGAAGTATAGGAATTGAGTGACAGGGGAAGGCAAAAGCCAGATGATCTTTAACTGCTTTAGACAATTATTAGTGTCTGATGGATGGGAGTTAGAAGACCTGGCTGTAAATTGACTCCCATGGGTACCTTCCTTAACCTCTCTGAGCCCATTTCCTGTTATCTATGAAATGGGCCTAACACTTGTCCTGCTTAGCTCAAAGGTTTGCTAAGAAGATCCAATGAGATAATGGATGGAAAAGTCCTTTTCTAAATTTTAAAAATATTCCTCCCTTATGTGTGCATTACCTTAATGAACTACAAGAGCAGTACATGGACTGGAAAGGGTTGGCTTATTCATCAGGACATTGTATTCTAGACCTAGTTTTGCCACACTGATTATGTGTCCTGGCACTTTGTGTTAAATAAATTCTACCTCCAAAATTCAATTCAGTTGTTTCAAATTTAGGCTCTAAGAAGTTTAGATTTAGAGTTCTTATTTAATAATCCCAGTAATTTTACTTCAACGCATCCCCACCCCTGGATTCGGTTGACCTGTGGTAAGACCCAGTATTGTTTAAAGCTCACCAGATAACTGTAATGTGCAGCTGTGGTTGAGAATCACTGATTGAGGCCGTCTTCGCTATGTCCTTTAAGAATGTCCCTTTACGGTCTGTCCCCAGAGCGTGGTGTTACTCTGCTTTCATGTCTACCGGATTTAGTCCTGCTCGTTTCCACTGACTTAATTTCATGTCTTTTCTACTGATACAGTCCTGTCTTCTCTCCCCAGTGTTTCTTCTTTTTAATCTACCTAAACAGTAGTTGTAAGATTCTTTCTCAAACATTATTTTCCTTAATTTTCTGAAAATTTAAGGAGCTTAATTTTAGCCTCTTGATAACAGTTAAATTTGTCAGACCTAACTTAAGGGGCCGATGCCCTATCATGAATTCACTAAATGACCAATTCTCTGATTTTAACAAATTGGCCAATTTACAAAGGGGGTATCTTTGGAAACCGTATGAATAATTAAAAAGCAAATGTATGGGTTTTTTTTCAAGTCAGTATGACGGACAAACGAGCTATTAAGTAGATTTATTTTTGGCATATTAACAAAGATTATGTAGACTGCCTCCCTCATCTCTCTTTTCTCATTTCTCCACTTACTACTCTGGTGTTAATCCCCTGTTGGATCACACTCATTGCCTTTCAGTCATTTCTCCATTCAACATGTGATAGCCAACGACTTCTTGCAAAGGACTGAGGGTGAGGCGTGGTTCCTCCTTACAGCTACTGCGCCGCACTGTAGGGCAGAACCAGGATTTCGTATTTCTCACTATACCAACAGAGTCAATTAGACCCAATCTTGGTTTTTTAATTTCTTTTCGTAAGTATTGATGTTTTAAAACTTTTATCCCATGCTTTAGCGTCTTTCAAGGAACAAAGAAACATTTTCCTTATTTTTAAAATAGGATAAAATTCATTCTGACCTGCAGATGTATAATGAATCTTGGTGGTCTTACTTTCTTGAAACGTTTTGCTATTTTATCATCCTAGAAATTATCAGTATGATTTAATGATCATGTAAAATTATCATTTTATCATTGTTCATCAGTTGTTCCTAGTTATGCTAGAAAGGACTAAAATAATATGAAAATGGTAGAATGATGGAATCACATGGAAGGATGTTGTAATAAGTGAACTAAGTCATCACTATTACATAATATTTTATTTTTTTAATTGTAGTACCCAAAGTATATCAAGAACTGTGAAGGGTCTGAGATTTTACCCTACTTGCAAGCTAGCAAGTTAGTCTGCCACACTTTCACGTACGCTGGCAGAAGACAGGAGACAAAGGACTTCATTACACACAGCACAGCAGCCAGCGCGAGCTTCATATTTGCATTGTTTCCTTTCGTGCAAAAGTCCCGTAGGGGTAATCAGGAGGTGGGCGCAGGTGGGTGTTGCACACAAAATAAATTTGCATTATAGCTGAAGATCCCTGAGCTTATGAAGCCTCCATTCGTATAAAAGGAGCTGCAAGAATTCCTGTCCAACCTTTGCCCCAGAGGGAGACACTATTTTGTACCTTCCAAGGCTATTTTCTGTACAAACATTCTCTAAAAGCTAGTCTGGAACAAAAGCTCTCAAAATATGTGCAGCAATACAATGGAGCAGGCTTTCCAACGAAATATTGTACCATCTTTCAGGAAGATGTGGAGTGCTCTGCATGACTGAGTGTTACCTTTTAAAATTATTACCACTTTTATTGAATGCAGGTTGAGATTTCAAAATTTTTCATTTTTTCCCATAGTGACAAAGAGAAGGAAATTGACAGAAGAAGACATTTCAGTTATTAGATGACTCAAAAGATGAATATAAAGAGATAGCAGCACTCTAGATTCTAATGATGGTGAAATTGATTATATAAGCAAAAAATCAGATTATCAGTCTTCAAATGAAAGTATCATAGATGAATTATTGCAAACCCAGGAATCAGTAGTGAACAATAGATTTCTAAGAACAAAAAGGAAATAGGATGCTCTCATCCAGTTAGTCATCCAATAAGAAGGGCTTCATTATGCAATATTTTGCAATAAGAACCTGAACCAGCCCATTTGCTAAAAGGATATGTGACATTCATGTTTTATTATATATGTGCACCAAATTTACTTCATACTGTTCACAGGTGGGCAAATACTGAAAGCAGCTTACGTACAAAAGTGACTAGAAGGAAAAAAAATGACATAGAAATGAAAATTTTCATTGGATTGATTATTCTAATTGATGCTTATAAATCTAAAAGGTAAAAAAACAAACAATGATCTAAAGAAGATGAACTTACCAATTTATAAAAATTAGAAGCTGTCAGATTTTTAAAAGTATTGTGTTTTGAAGATGCCAAGTACAAGAAGAACGAGCTAGAAGTAATGATAAACTAGAACTCATTAGAAATGTATTTGAAATCTGAAGTCAGTATTTTCAAGATGGGTATTTGCGAAGTTCATGAATGACAGTTTTTCAGCAATCCATTTTATTCATACCATCAAAACCACAGAATATGCAATATGCTTAAATTCCTATTAACACTTCTAATAAAGTTATTTTTACTATCATTTTATTCTCTAAATTATTCATCCAGTGAATAAAATATAAAACAAGTGAAACACCCATTGGACGTGGATAGTAAATACTGATGATTAATTTTCCTGTTAAACTAAATATTAAACAAAACTGCATTGTTGTGTTCCACGTTGTGGGAACAAACTGCAGTTCTGTATTCCTGTCCTTGTGTGTGTGTGTTTGTTAGTTACAAATGAATCTCCTGTGGTTCTCATAGTATAAAAATTGCAACTAACATCTACAAGTGGTATCACAGTAAATTTGATAGACCTGGTTTTTACTTATCAATAGGTATCTTGTTTGCATCTCCAGAATGTTCCCGAAAGGCAATGAACTCCCTTTAAGAAGGTGAGAGTACATATATTTAAAGCAGTGCTCTGAATGACTGAGCATTTTCCCTCAAATACGTACCTATGTCTGCACCTTCTTAGAAATAATAATAGCAAATCTCTCACCTTTGACCTCTAACTAAAGCCTGGGAGGGGTGGGGGACTGCAAGCCGGGAAGCAATATAAAATATTTCGGATTTGCTCTAACTGATATTTCTCATGGGTGTCCTGTCCTAGAATATCCCAAAAAGTGAAATGCCTTTGTCCTTTAATTTGATTTTATTGCTGCAACTTCATTATTTCATTTAGAGAAGTGGTCCCCAACCTTTTTGGCACCAGGGACCGGTTTCATGAATGACATTTTTCCAGGGAGGTGGGAGGTGGGGGACCTTGGCGGGGGGGATGGTTTGGGGATTATTCAAGTGCATTATATTTATTATACACTTTATTTCTATTATTATTACATTGTAACATATAATGAAATAATTATACAATTCACCATAATGCAGAATCAGTGGGAGCCCTGAGCTTGGTTTCCTGCAACTGGACACGTCCCATCTGGGGATGATGGGAGACAGTGACACCCTAAGTGTGTTGCTTATGTCCAGTCTACTCTGTAATCTCGTTTTGGTTGCTGTCACTGCAGAAAACCCTGCTTCACAAAGATAGGATGTTGGAAACGGAAGCAGGCTTTTCAGTGCTTTTGTGGCAATCACAGGATATTCTGCGTTGACTTTGTCCAGAATGTATGGAGATTTGAAGTTGTCTCAATCATACTTTTAAGGCCTCTGTCATTTGCAATCTCAAGGAATTGATCCTCTTCTAGCACAAAGTCGATTCACCAGCTTATTCACAAATGGGTCGTGGACCCATTCCTTCCCAATTCAGGGGTCTTTTGTGGTTGGGAAGTAATGCTCAAAGTCTTTTGAAAGCCAAAGTAGGTGATTATGCTGGGAGAGAGAAGCCCCTGACTCAGTCTCTTTCAAAATGTTCACTTATCAGTGTTCAATTATCATCCTTGTAATTCCAGTTTGGCTTTGAAGGCAGGCACTTTCTCTGCCGACTTTTCATTCTCCCTGAAGTGACAGATTGAATTTGTTGAGCAGGTTGAATATGTCACGCAAGTAAGCAAGTTTTGCGACCCATTCTGTGTCGCTGAAATGTGCTGCCATTGGTGACTGTTTTTCTAGAAATCTCTGGAGTGGCTCTCATAACTCAAAAACTCTGGCCGGTGATCTACCTTTAGAAAGCCATCTCACTTCTGTGTGTAAGAGAAGACGTGTGTGCTCTGCGTCCATCTCATAGAGCTGCACAAACAGACATGAGTGAAGGGCATGCACTTTAATGTGGTTGGTAATTTTAATCACATCCCACAAAACATTGTTTAGTTCAGGTGACATTTTTCAGGTAGCCAGCATTTCTCTATGGATGACACAGTGTGTAGACTCACATACAGAAGCGACGACTTTGATCCGAGTAGTGAAACCAGAAAGCTGTCCAGTCACGGCAGCTGCTCTGTCTGTGCATGTACTGACACAAAGTGACCAATTCAGTTTTCCCGATACGTAATCAAAGACTTGAATAGTTCTGCAGCTGTGGTATTGGTTGGCAGCAAAAGTGCATGTAACATATCTTCATGTACATCCTCCTCAATTGCACAAAAACAAGCATTGTCGCCATGTTGTCAACATCAGACTTGTCAACCTGGATTGTGTACCACAGCGACTCTAACTGTGTACCACATCCTCTCTAACAATTGTGCCTCAACATCCTCTGCTATTTCATTAATTTGCTTAGTTATGGTGCTAGCCAAAAGAGAAACGTGTCACCTTTTGAACTGCAGCCTCTCCTGAAAGTTCATGGCGAATGTCCTTAGCTGCACACAGAATCAACTCTTCGCCCATAGTAAAGGGATTCTTAGCCTTAGTAATGGGTTAGCCGCCAAGAATGATGCTCTCAGTGCAGACACATTTAATGAAGTAGTGGCCTTCAATGATTGCTTCTGTTCCTCATGTTCACATTTTTTTTTTCTTTTGAAAAACTCCAAAGGCTTGTCTTTTAATGCAGAGTGCTTGGTCTACATGTGGTGAAGCAGTTTTGAATGTTTCATGGCTTCGTTGGGTACTGGTCATCACGTGTTATTCAAAGCAGGCTTGGAGAATGTGACTCACCTGTTGCAATGAACCTGTAATGTAAGCAGGGCTCTTGGTATTTTCTCTTAAATGCAGCTTTCATTTTGTTAGCAGTCTTAGAGTCTTCTGCTGTCTCATCATTGGATCTTTCCCCCTTTTCAAAGAAGTTCTCCAGCGACATTTGTTTTTTACTCATTTTTGCTCGGGTTACTGTGTGAGCTTATAAAACTGTGACTGAGACAAGTGCACAGTGTGGGAAAGAGGTGCAGATGGAAGTGGTAAATGAAATAATGGGTGGGCCACACATGGACTAAAACAAGTGTCAGATTCTGACTTCAAGCCTGCCACCAGATACAGCTATACAGTTGAAGTACGTCAACTCATTAGCCACTATAAAGCCTGCCTCCAGATGCAGCTTAATTGTCACTTGCCACTCACTGATAGGGTTTTGATACGAGTTTGTAAGCAATTGATTTATTATGGTCTCTGCAGTCAGACCTCGCTGCTAATGATAATCTGTATTCGTAGCCACTCCCCAGTGCGAGTATCACCACCTCAGCTCCACCTCAGATCATCAGGCATTAGATTCTCATAAGGAGCACCCAACCTAGATCTCTTGCATGTGCAGTTTACATTAGGGTTCATTCTCCTATCAGAATCTAATGCCCCAGCTGATCTGATAGGAGGAGGAGCTCAGGCAGTAATGCAAGCGACGGGGAGCAGCTGTAAATACAGATGAAACTTTGGTCACTCACCTCCGCTCACCTCCTGCTATATGGCCTGGTTCCTAACAGGCCATGGACCGGTACCACTCCACGGCCCAGGGGTTGAGGACTGCAGATTTAGAGTGAATTTCAGAATTACTGGCATACCCATATTCACTTGGCAGCATAAAAGACCATCCCCAAATCAAATATAAATTATCTGATCTTTCATGTTAGCTATTTTTAAAAATGTTGAAAAGCAATTGTAGCATGAAATTCAATAAATATTTATTGAATAGCTGTTATATGTTAACACCATAGATTTGAAGAATAGTGAGACATAGTTCCATTTATGAACTTCATGTTTGTATTCCCCCCAAAATTTGTAGTTTGACACTCTAACCCCTAACAGGATGGTTTAGGAGGTGGAGCCTTTAGGCTGGTATTAGGTTTAGATGAGGTCATGAGGATGGAGCCCACATGATGGGATTACTGTTCATAGAAGAAGAGAAAGGTGCCAGAGAGATGATCTCTCTTTTGTCTATGTGAGGATAGAGCAAGAAAGTGGCTGGCTGCAAGCCAGGAGGCAGAGCCTCACTAGATACAAGATCTACTAGAGCCTTGATCTTGGACTTCCCAGCCCCCAGAACTGTGAGAATTAAATATTTGTTGTTCAAGCCACTCGGTCTATAGTATTTTGTTATAGCAGCCAAACTAAGACAGTCCCTATTTTAAGAGTTCTTAATTTAAAAGGAAAAAAAAAGTTAATGAAAACTTACAGTGTAATGTACATATTTCTCTGCATTGCCGTAACAATTTATTTTCATTCAAAAACCTAGAGAATATGTTAAACTAAATCTGGTCAGGTTTAGGAGAATGAAATCTGGTGGAGTGATGTTATAGATTTGATTTGCCCAGAACAGGTGCTTAATTCTTATTGAGTAAAGAAAAGACTGGATGTCCTATTCTGTGTATGGCTAATAAGTTTCTGTGAAATCCTATCTAATTTTCAAGTATTGCATGTTTTCTAGAGTTTTCATAGCATAGTTGAGATGTCCAAAGTCATGTGGTTTTGGCTACTTCTAGTTTTTAATGTGTCTAGTAAGGGCTGCAGACTTTATTCATTTTAGTTGAATATGTTACAACAAAGTGGGGAAGGGGGCCTAAATTCAAAATTTCAAATTATTTTGACAAGACCAGCTCTTTTTTCATACTAACCACCAGGCCACAAAGCTTCATTGTTGTCCAGTTGAATGAATTCATGGCTTTTATCTGGGAGGAGGGGACTTTCTGGCAATTGAAATTTCAGGAAAACTATTGGTTGTGGCAAATGGCAGATGAATTTGCTCACCAGATAACATTGTCACCTATATTGTGTCCACTGGTTTTCATGATCCATATTTCTTAGCCCATGGTCAAAAATTCAGCACCTGGAAGAATTCAAAAATATATACTTGCACTCACATATAATTCATATGTCCCTTCTTACCCTTTTTGTTCAGCCATTCAGGGCATAGTTTAATAGAGCATCTCAAACACGTTTACAGTTCACCTTTGACATTAGCTGTTTAAAAGAGGTGTCTGCCAAAATGGATGGCTATAACTTTAAATTATTGATGCTTTTAACTAAGTATGGTCTGGCGGTAGGGATTCCCTGAGATAGTTCAGCTGAATTTTTGATGGTTTTAGAATATACCTGATAGTTTCTGCTTCTGTCTTCTTTGGCAGCAGTTGTCAGGGGAACACTTTGTACAAAATCCAAAAGCGTGTTGTCTGAGTGTTGAAAAAAGGATTAATTATGAAAGCAAACTTTGAAAATATAGGCAGAGTTGATCTCGGTTATTTTTCAATTAAGTCTCAATGCCACAATGATAAAAATAAAATACCTTGCCTAGTTTCTATTTAGATCTGATCTGCCTGTCACCAGAAACTCATCCATATAGGGGGATTAACTGTTCACATGTTCTTTCAACATCCAGTGCTGTGCGTGGAGTAATGGAAAATGATTAATTTGTTTTGTCACTCTCTTTGAGCACACAGGACATCTCTTAAAAAGAAAATAACCCTTTATTTTGAGAACACAGAGGATTAATTATGTTCACCTCACCAAGGTGCTTTTAAGTAAATTAGCCTGGACCTTACCTCAGCCAGAACAATTATCATTCCTAATCAGAGTTCTTTATCGGGACCCTCTGCTCCACGTTAAATATGAAATATGAAAGAGACAAATGTGATTGCCTACGTTAGGGTGTCTCGAGGACTTGGCACAGGGGCTTTGCAGGTTTCAGGGACATGATTAGCATTTCTCAGGATGTGCTCTGCGTCCCGTGTCCCCATTGCACAGCAGGGATAAGCCCCAGTGGACTCATCCTCAGGAAGCAGGTTGCTCTTCAAATCACTCGCTTCTTGTGCTTCTTCTTTAGATCCACAGAAGACTTTGTTCTCATTTCCTTTCTTTAACGTGGCCTAGACTATTCAGCTCTACTGACCCCTCATTCTTCTTCCAGTTCTGTTTCTTAATTATTACTTATTTAATTTTGAGTCTGTTTAGAAATAGTCTCTGTTCCTCAAAAACAGCCGATTTTTAAAATTCTACTTTTAATACATTTTGCTGTATTTCTCTTACGACAATATTCCTGAGTTCTAAATGCGTATTTATCTTTGCGATGAGAAGGCTTTTTTCATAAAGTTGAAATTTATCATGTGAGATACCAAGTACTCAGCATTGAAAATATAGGGGAAAATATCATGCCTTTAAGGAATTTGCAGTCTACTGAAGGAGACAAGTAAACACACAGTTACGAAATAATTACGCACATAATGGGAGAGATATACATGCATGGGAACTACTGAGTATAGCAACCTAACCCAGAGTTTAGGGGAATGGTTCATGGAATAATAACTAATATTATCAGTGTAATAATAGCTAGTATTTATTAGTGCTTGCTACATGCCAGGCCCTGCTCTAAGTGTTAATGTGTTTGATGTGTTAATGTGTTTGATCTTTACAACTCTGCACAATGGGTATTATCATTTCTATTTATAAGGAAACCGAGTCCCAGTGCAGAGGGACGGGAACTTCCTTAAAGACACATAGTCAGTGAGTGACTAGACTAAACCGGGATTTAAACTCAGGCCCATGCCCTTAGCTGCAATGTTAGAGGAGATAGTGACCAAGCCAAATCTTGCAGAAGGAGAATCAGCGAGCTAATTTAAGCAGTCTGTAGAGAATATTCCAGACTGATGAACCTTAATGTGCAACATCATGATGGCATAGAAGCTTTTAGGAGAGAAGCAAAAGTATAAAATAATATTTATGGCAATAGAACCAGAAGCTAATTAGCAGTATTCAGATAAGGGAGAAATTGTGAGATCATTTTTTTTTTTATAAGTTAGGCCAATTATAAAGTGAAAAAAGTAAAAAGCAGGTTTGTTGCCTGCTTTTGGAAGCATCTTTTCTAAAAATACAAAATGACAAATATTTGGAGTTGGTAATTTGATGGGACAAACACCCAAGGAGACAAAAATGTCCTTCTTCCTGTTTTTTTTTTAAATATATATACATATATACAGTCATTAACTTTGCTTTCTATCATAGAGTAGTGAAGGTTTTGCTGCCCCACATCTGTTCTTGGGTAAATATTAAGCCTGAGAATCTCATATGTAGTTTTCTCCCTATTTTGCTTTCTCTTTGTAAAACCTTTTTCCCACACACTTGCCAACCTTTTAAGCTTAAAAACCAGATCCCAACCTACCATGAGAAGCAGTTAAAACTAGTTAAAACTACAGTGGACTAAGGCTAGAGCCAAAAAGGTTATTAGAGATGTTCAGGTCCTATTTTCCAGATTTGGAAACTGAAGCCCGTGGGTTAAATAATTTGCCCAGATTCGTACAACTGGTATGTCAAAGCTGAGTTATAACCCTTCATCTCCCGATTTCATATCAGTGATTTTTTTTTTACTTTATCTTGCTGCCCATCTTTAAACAGAAGGCTACCATGGATGAAAATAATATGAACAGAGAAAACATTTTGTGGACATTTAGGACATTTTCAGAAATTTACAGCAAAAATGCATGTTCTTAGGGTGTGAAAGTATTTTGTGTAAATCAGTAGTATTTGGTACGGCACCCTGGGCCTCCTGGGGATTCAATCTGTTCTCCCAATAAATTCCTCATGGAGACCCACACAAATGACCCCCTGAGATGGGGCTCAGAGTTTCTGCTGCTGTCCAGCAAGTCCCGAGCCTGGGTGTGAGATGCCCAACCAGTTTTCACACAGTGCTCCCAAATTCCACGTGTTCTTCTCCTGGTTAGGGCAAAGGGACTAGCAGTCTGTTCTCTAAACAAAATCCAGAATGTTTCTTTTGAGAGTAAATGAGAACATGTCACTCCTCTGCCCAAAATTCTCAAAAGACCTTCCATCTCATTGAGAATTAAATACAAAATCTTGACTGTGGCCTAAAAGGCTCTCTAAGATCTTGTCTTGGGCATCTTTGGCCTCACCTTATCGTGAGCTCCTTAGCTGGCCACAGCAGGCTCTTGGCCATTCATTCCTGCAATGTGCCAGGCAGGCCCCCTGTTCCATCCCCATTGCTTTCCCCCGAGGATTCTCGGGACTTCTTCTTCAGAGCGTTTATGACAACCTCACATTTTATGCATTTGTTGGTTTCTCCCCCATTAAAATGTAAGTGCCACGAGGATGGAGATTGTGCCTTACTTATTCACCTCTAGAACAGCGTCTGAGGCCTTCAGTAAATATTTACAGATTGAACAAATGTGAAAACCTTTCCTTCATCACGTAATAGTCATTTGTTTGTTTAAGCAGCATTTATTGAATGTTTCTCCTGTGGCAGGCACTGGGTGGAGTGCTGGGGATACATTTCCTGCCCTCATGAGGTTTACTGCCTCCTGTTGACACAAACAGTAGTCCAACAGTCACACAAATGAATATTAGTTCTCTGATGAGTGTTACCAAAGTAAGGTCCGTGATGCAACAGAGAGCGTGTACGACAGGATCAGAAAAGGCAGGGAAGCCTGGGCTGAAATACGAAAGATAATGAAACTTACCCAGTTAAGTTAAGGTCTATACATTTCATTATATGTAAATTTCACATTTGAAAAATAAATAACGAACTGGAGTTGGTGATTTGCATGCTGGAGTAGTTAGGAGGAAGTACGCTAATATATGCAATCTATTGAAATGCTTTCTAAAAATAAGTTGGATTAAAGGACAAACAGAGGGATGGATAGATGGACTGGTGTGTGATAAAGCAAATATAATGTTAATAGTAGAATCTTGGTGTTAGGGATATGAGAGATCTCTAAATCTCTTTCAGATTTCCTGTATGCTAGAAAATGCTCATATATTGGGGGGAAAGTGTTAACCAGGTAGGGACTGGAGAGAACATTGACCATAGAGGGCACAGTACGTACAAAAGGAATTTATGTGCCATTAGCTTCTATTACTTTCATGTTTTAGATGTCTGCGGAATCGTCAATGCGTTTCTAAATATTGGATGTAATTTTAGTTAAGTTTGCCTTATTTCTGCTTTGTACCTTGTTTACTGGCTTTTATTAGCTATGGTTTTAGATTGTCACTGACCTCTTCTCTATTGGGGAGTTAGTGGAGTTGATAATACTTCACAGATTCAGCATTTTTTCGATGCCTGCTATTTGGAAAACATTTGACCATCTTCAGCACTCTTTCACATTCACTCTCTTACTTGATAATCACAGCTACCCTGTGGGTGTAGCATAATAAAGACCATCATTATTTATTCCCATTTGGCAAATAAAATACTGAAGCTTAGAAGGGTAGAGCAAAGCGATATTCCCAAAACTGCAAAATTCAAGTAAGTAACATTCCTAGAACTCTGAATATCCACAAATTAGGGGTGCTGGTTTCCAGTTCAGCATGCCTTCCACCTCCCCACTGTTCATCAGCCAGCTGGAAACACACGTCTGGGACCTGCGCACCTAGAAACGTAATTTCTTTACGTGCCACCTTAGCAGAAATTGATAAACTCCGTCTCTTCCAAGAAGCCTTTGCTTATACTGTTTGCCCATTTTTAACATGTAGTCACATTTTTTCCCTTCAAATGATCTTAAATTTCTTTCCCTTGTGAGTATATTTTATGTTCAATTTTAAGAAATAAAGTGATTTCAGTTAAATAGATTGTAGATTTCAAGACACTCCTTCTTGTAAAACAGTTGTAAGTGCCTAATTTATTGTTCAGTACACGGAGAACACTAAACTAGTCCTCATTTGTCTTAATATGTTGTTTTTTTCTTTATGTCAGAGAGTGGCAAGAACAATATTAAAGGGTACAGTCTCAAGAATCACTGGGAAAGAGATACGATCCTTCAACTCATTCTTGGTGTTTTCTTGTTGAAAGGAAAGCACACACACACACAAACACACACACTTGGAAAGTGCATTACATCTTTTTAAGCTAATAGTAAGATAATGAGTTAACTAAAACTTGTAATTTGGTTATGTCTAGAGATAAGAAAACAACAATCTGGAATGGCAGATTATCTGTTCCATATAGAGAATCTGCCATCTCTTAAAAAATATTGCAAAATTGGAGTCGGAAAATACCTAGAAACTCTTCTGTATCCGGGTTTTTCAATGAAGATATGCTACCTATTCTCAACTTTGTTAACATTACCCTTTTTAAAGGAGATCTTCTACCTCTTTTGGTTAGAATGGTGTTATATGAAGACAAATAGAATTTGTTGTTGACAAAAAATCTTCTAGATTTTAGCCTAAATGTGAACACTGATGTCATATTGCCCTGTTAATTATTAATAGCATTTTTACTTAACAAGCCTTATATACCTTTATATGTTATACATATAACAAGCCTTATGTGCTCCAAGACACACGTAAACACTTCTGAGTGTCTGATTTTTAGACCTCTCTTAAAATACACAGTCTAGAAATAGAGGACTCTTCTGATATTCCAAGAAAGCCACGTAACTTTGAGCACCACACAGCTGGGGCTCTTGAAGGGTGTACATCAACAATGTGACCTTGCTAGCCTGTTCTCTGCTACTGTTCAGTTTCATTCCAGTGAGTGTCTTATACAATTTGGAAAACAGGGCCTTGGGCAGCCAATACAGCTGTGCTGGATTGAGTTACCACCAGTGAAAAGGCATACAGTCTATCCTTTTTATGATCTCACCCTTCCTCTCCTTGAAACATGTTTACTTAGGTCCTTTTACCACCTTTTAGCCATTTGTCAGGAAAGTTTTGCAGTGGATCCCTTTCCAAATGAAATAGAATTGCATTTTTGAACCCAAATAAACGGCTTCATAACCTTGTTTATTTAACATGTGTGTAGTGCCAAAAATACACACATTTATTTTTAAAATAAAAATATAGACAGCATTTCCTTTAATTTATTCATCATCTTAACTCAAAACACGTATGATTTCAATAATACCATAAGAAAATGGTAGTTGTTAAGTGTTAATAAGAAAATAAGCATGCATTTTTACAAAGAAAAGTACATATACTAAAATATGTTTATGGTTAAATCTATTTCTTAAATTTTCCCTACAAGAGACAGGAATCTAAGAATTGCATTCCTCCCTTTAATTCCTAATTGCTGCTACTTATGTTGTCATACTGTATTATTCAATTTCCCTGTAGTCAGAGACAAAGGAACTACTAAGGAAAAATGTACTGTGGACCAGTACAAACAGCTCAACTCTATAGGAGTTTGGTGTATATTGAAGATTTTGGAATAGTAAAACTGGCAGCTTCATTCGTGACCTTGTCAACAGATATCTGAACACATCTGTAGGTGCAAAAGCCACAAGACTGGTTTTGTGAATTTCGCAAAACTTGATCTTGCCCTTAGTCTAGAGAAAATAAATGAAACAGCAAACCTGTGCTTCTGGGTTTTTAATAAAGAGGTCAAGATTCAGTGGGTTTATTGGAACATGGTAACTCTGCCTTTGTCTTCATTCAGCCAACATTTATCTGAACCTCTTATAGGCCATATAGTATGCTACACTAGTACTAAATTTTACAAGAAAAGAAAAGAGTTAGTGTCATAAACCTCTTCTCACAGTTAACATCCTTTAATCAACAGAAAGACTATCCAGATCCCTTTTGTGTGTGTATGTGTGTATGCTTGGATGCTTGGTCCTGACAAACTCTTTGGCAGTGATGAGATGAAATTCTTCATGGTTTCATCTTAAAATTTTCTCTTTCAGAAATAAGCCCATCAAAGGGCATATCTTCAACATCTAGCTGATAAGAGTTGATAGCTAGAAAGGGGTTAGGCATTTACATAAAGTGCTCACTATTACAGCTTCTGGTTGCTATCTGCTCCTTTTTACCTGGTGATTTGCCATGAAAATATTTTTGCAATAAGAACACTGCCATTTCTGCGTTCAGACTGTATTTGCACCTGTTTTGCCACTCTGTTGTCCTCAGTGCCTCATCTGTATAATGGTGGTAATGATAGTGTGCAGCTTCATCCTAAGACAGTCCAGGGATTAAGAAGTGCATTCAAAATAGAATTACATTTTTATGGTTCATTCTTTCATTTGCTGCTAAACAGGATTAGGGTTAACTGATCATCTGCTTTGCCACTGCTTCTAGGCCAGTGCAAGTCCAGCTCTTCAAGCCTCTGAGATAAACCAAATACACTCAACGTGTTGGCCCTTTATGAAATGGAGTCTTACTTGTGAATTTTTCTTTGTTTTGAAACTTGATATGAAATTTAATGTCTTGGAACATTTTCAAGAGAGAAACATTTTTTAAATTTTTTGTGGGCATCTGACTTATTTATTCCAAAAAACTGAATTAAGAAAATTAAAGACCAGTTAAGCACCTGTCATTTGCATATACCATTATTAGAATGAACGTTGCTCCCATAATTCTAACAGTGGAGACTTGTCCATGCTCTTTAAAACATTAGATAATGTAAAGTAGAAAAAAATTAACCAACCTAAAAAATAAAAAGCTTCCCTGACTCTACGACAAGGTATTTTACCCTAGGAGCTAACATGATATAGGTCTTATTGACATCTCTGAAATTCAAGTTCCTTTTTTTAAACTCTTCATCTGCTGATAAATCTTATCTCTGTAACACTGTTAGCTTTGAGGAAAAAGTGATTTTGAAATGACATGTAATGTGACAAGATCCTAATCACAGAACCCCAGCTAATCTCACATTTAAAAACAAAAAAAAAAAACGAAGTTGCAATGCTGTGCATATTCTTGAGTCTGTTCAGTCTATATGCCAAAGTGGTGGTTTAAGCACATTTGCACACATACAGCGAGGGGTGGGAGGGAAGAAGAGCCAGAAAATAAATGTACTCCCCAAAATATCACTTGATGAAATCACATTATGAGACCTGAGATGCCTGTAGGCCTAGACTCAATGTCTTCATTACTTCACATCTTACCGCTGCAGGTCCCGGAGACATCTCAGCATTTGTGCATGCAATCTCCTTAAAATAAGTGCAGTTAACTTTTTTCTTTGTATAATTCTTGTGTCTTTGGTATATGCATATTTCTCCGCTCGGTAAGTTAAATGTCCCTGAAGAACAGGAAGTGTGCTATCTGTGTCATGTAGATCTTTCTACGATATCTACGATATCTATTTGTTGGTCACTGATTGACTAGAATATGAGAGAAAGTCCTGTGTACCAGAAAAGTATTTCTAATATTGAGGAAGATATTTAGAAGCAACACGTAAATAGAATGTAAAATAAGCCACAAGTGGAATAAATGGTGAGAAATTGTAAAGATCGGTTTATGGAGACATAGAGGCAACAAATCGTGGGAGAGAGGAGTGTAAAAATAACTGCATTTAAGAAAGAAGGAGCCAAGGAGTTTTTCAAGATTGACTCACAAAAATGTAGCTGTTTGAGTATATTCCCAGAAACATAATACAGTAGTCAAAAAACTAGCATGTGAGCATGCGCAAGAAAAAAACGGTCCTGTATAGTCACCAGGTTGATTGGAAATTTTAAGCAAAAATATTTGCATAACACGCTGGATTTTTCAGTAAGAAAAGAGAACATTTCTTATTTTGAGAACAAAATGAGTTTAACATACTTACTTAACCCAGGTTCAGAGGATCACTTTTGAATGAGAAAAATTATGGGATGAAAAAAGAAAGTAATACTTTATTATTAGAGTGTGTTCATGAAGATGATTTTATTCAATGCATAAAATTTTGCTTTAAAATCATCAGGGCATTGCTTTGTATTCTATTGCTTACAGGCCAATATAATTCTTGAGAAAATCTGTAATTTTATTATTTAAGTAAACAGAGCATACCTGGTGGCTAAAACTGCCTGCTCTCCTAATCCTTCAAGTTGTGGCCTATATTAAGAAACATGTCATTTTGATGAATCTTTCCTATACATGAAAAAATTAAGTGAAGTCATTTAAAATGTGTTGCAGTTTAAGTGAGTACATGCAGACAAAAGACTAACAATACTATATATGCTAAGCAGAGGAGCAAAATACTAAATCCTTTAAATGGACCCTAAAACAGAAAACTTTGTGAACTTGAAGAAACAGCACATATGACTTTCAATTTCAAAATGGCAAAGTAAGGGTGTTTCTGCCCTTCTCAAAAATCACCTTGCAAAAATAAGGAAAAGAGATAGAAACATTCATTTGCATGTATCAAAACTAGAAGACATCTGTAACTCCAAGTCACAGAACACTGAAAAGTAAAATGACTTGGAACAGAAAAAGTGAAACTCAGCTACCTGTCAAGGGGGTAGCAATGGAAAGCAAGGATTCACACTGCAGAATTCTGGAAAGCCTTTTGAATTGGGGTAATTGGCACGATTACTGCAGAAGGAGGCGGTAGAAATGGATACATTGAAAATGTCTGTAAGGAAGAATTAGACTCACAACTCCCTTTCTCCATCCCTGCAAGAGACGTAAAGTATATGCTTTAGACAAATTGCTTCAGTGAGGCTCTGGATTGCAGCTGCTAGGCATAGATCAGCATCTCTCTAGGGGGAGATAGGAGATTTCAAATGGGAAGGTTAAGTGAAAGAAAACTGAATTCCTTCTGAGAAAAAATGTTTACGTACTCATAATTTAAAGCCCCCACGCCCTGCAAAAAAAGCCAGTTGATGACTTGATTAGCTTACATTTTAATTATTTAATTCTCAGTGTAGGTATTTGTGGTGATTAATGCTGTATGATGTGTTGGTAACTAATAAACCCTGAAATCTTATGGCTTAGCACAATAGAGGTTGGTACCTCACATGAAATCCACTGTGGTGGGTGGCTCTCCTCAAGAGTCCATTGTTCAGAACCTTGCACATGGAAGATGTAGGGGAGCACATGATTTCCCACGCACCAGCCATAGGGTTTGTCATTTATTTCACTGAACAATTAAAATTTGTCTTAAATTTAAAAGCTAACATCTATTGCCTGCCTAGTATGTCTGTCATTGTAACAGGACTAAAAATACAGAGATGCATATGATACACACTATGTAGTCTTTATTCTACCATTTAACCTCTTGTTTCACATTGTCTTTGAAATTTTCTTACCATTCCCTCCTAAAGTTTATATTGGTGGACTTAATAGTGACAGCTAATCAAAGACTGCATGATAAGTTATTGATTTATAATCAACAGGATCGTGTGTCCCTGTTGCAAATGTTTAACTTCATATTTTTCTCCCAAGTCTTTTAAGAACTGCTCCCTTTTCCTTTTTTAACTAAAATAATTGCTGAGAACTCTGTTCTTCTTTATAATGGCAACATTTGAGAATCTCTAATAGGCTCCCTACATAAGTAAATGCAAATTCATCTATTTCTCAGTATTACCTTGTGGTTTATTTCTGATGTTCACTGAAGCAGTTTTGTAAATTAATACTAATATGAAATGCTCTATAGAAAGTTTCATAGCATATCAGTTGAAAGCAATTATCCAGGAAGAGTTTTTATATCTGAGTCAGTCTTGCAAATGCATCTCATATACTTCTTGAGAGGAAATAATTCTTCTGATTTAAAAAGATAAATTTATCTTAGAAATGCTATTATATCTGTTCTTATTTGACTCTAAAGCTACAGCTTGAACTGCTTATACTAAACTGATTTTTGGCATTTGCATTCTGAGAGTACTAATCAATTTTTTATAATGTTTGGTTTCCTTATGTTTTCTTTTTCAGAGTACCCTAGTGGCCTTGGACCATCTGGAGTCTGTGCCTGAGAAACTGAGCCTACTAGAGGATTTCAAAGACTTCAGAGTGAGAAAGAATTGGCTTGTCTCTTTCTGTATTGTTATCTGAGTGAGAATACTTGACATCTTCCTGATGTGCAAAGAAAAGCATAGAGAAGGAAGAAGTACCAAAAAACATTGGGGACTTTTAACACTCCATCTTATCAAAGTTCATTGACATTATTTGTGAAGTCAGGATTGAAAATAATGAAACTTATGTATTAGCACAATATAGGAAGGTAGAGACTTTTACCCTTACCACTAGAAGCTCACTTGGTTCCCTAAAGCTTTAGCAATAATTTATAAAAACCTAGGAATTAAAGGGAGTTGCACATTATATTGATAATAGATAACTTTTTTGATTAGCAGTTTTAATCTATGAATTGTCAACTTCTTTACAAATTGTTGAGTACTATTTTAAAGGTATGGTAGTTCACAGGTTATCCCTATACTATGACACATGAATTCAAATCCACAGTTTTAGATTTCATATTCCATGCCATCTATTGATAGAACTCTAACCACAAAGTATTTCCTTATCAAGCCAATTAGACACATGTGAATTTACCTTCTGTAATTTTTAAAGTTCCTCATAGAGGAGAGCTGCAAAGCAAATAACCCTGCTGCCCAGTCCTGCCAGACAAAGTCTGGGCCAAAGAACATCTTCACACATCATCTTAGGGATACATATGTGATGTAAAATTTTAATGATTTATAATTTACTGATCCTGCATGGCTGAAGTTAACAATGATGAGGGTTTCCCTTTGGAAAACATGTAATTTCTTATTTCACATCGGCCTTAAAATATAACTTACGTTATATTTAGGTTCTGTTTAAATCTAACATATTATTTGAGGATACAGTGGGTAGGAATATAGCCAGATCGTAATCATACTGATTCACTGGGAGCATTGATGTGATGTAGTTCTCAAGGTCTGCACTATCGTTTAATTACCTTGCATTAAGAATCTTTTGGTGGTTCAGTAACTAAACGTTTCTGAGTGAGATCCAGGGTTAAGCTGACACATCTAGAAATCCAGACTCTCACAAATAGAACAAAATCAAGTGTTTCAAGTATATTTTGCTAAAGTGTTGACTCTTTCTGATGATTTGATTATATATTTGCAGTTTAAATCTCTATCAAAGAATTATGAAACCTCCAGTGTCCAAGACGATATAATTTCTGTTTGCCATTATATAACCCATTGTGATAGCGGGCGATATGTTATGCCCATATTCTTCCCAGTTTTTTCTCTGTAACTAACAGATGCCATCTAAGTCAATGAAGGACAGCCAAGAGAAGGTATTGGAAACAGGTAGTGCTTATCACTGTGAAACAGAAGCCTGTTTTATACCAGTATAGAAATATAAAGTTTAACTCTAGTGACAAATCACTTTTTCCCTAATTGTCTCCATTGAACAAAATGTTTATACGTACAATTTAACAGTTATGTTCTCTACTGTTACCAAAAGGCTTATTATTTTTTATCCTATGGGCGACTGATTATCTACAGTACACACACCTACATACAAACTCACATATGAAGATGCCTATGTAGTGAAATTTCAAGAGAGAATATTTTTCAAAGTTCAGAATTATACTTTCCAATACATTAAAATTGAAACCTTTCACTTGGAAAGGGAAAGGATTTAATTACACACACACTGTATTGGCGAGCAGTAGCTAAGTACTGTATGTTGCAATTTTTTCCTAATCTTCAGAGACACCCTATAGATGGACAGTATTTTCCCCCATTTTACAGATGAGAACACCAGAGTTTGGAGTATGTTAAAGTAGTTGAAAGTGGAATCTAATTCTATGTACAAAAGCAAGGCCCATCTGCTTTGCCCTGCTGCCTTTAGCTGGAAACCCATCAGTGTGTACTCTAAAGCCATCTATAGGATTAAAAAGAGCTCACTTAAATCAATTTAATAAAACTGACTAGACATAGACATACCCTTAAATGAAAATACATAAAGCCTTTAGATTATTAGATACAGATTATATTTTTTCAAACCCTTAAAACTTTCTAAAAACTAGTATCCTATGAATAGGAATGCAAAGGCCTAAATTCTGGTCCAAGCTCATGCACCAGACAAAATCACTTAGTGTCTCAGAGACTATGTCCTCAACCATACAATGAAGGAATTGAGCAATATTATCTCTGTGGTTCCTACTCACATCGACATCACTACCATATGTGAGGAAATTTATTTCACATACGTATTTCTTGGTAGTTCTATAACCCCTGACTCTAAGTGTGAGCAGAGACCTCATTCGGTTTAGAAAGGCTTGACTTTGTTCTTGTTTAAATGTAGTCATATTATCTTTCTCACACACCTCATTTTGAAACAAGTAGTTCAGCTCTACAATCCCATATTTTAAACATTACATGTTTGATAAGGTGGAAAGCGAATAGCACTGGGTTCCAAACTCAATCAACCACGAATTGTCCAGCCCTGGGCAAGCCATTCTTGACTTCCCTGGGCTCTAGTTTTTAGGGTGTTATTTGTTTTTTTAAATAAAAATAAGAACCTTGAAAGTCTAATACCCCTTCCAGCTTGAGCATTCAATAAGTTTAAGGTTCCTTGGGACTATTTGGGGTACTAAATCTCGTAGACAATTTTTTGTACATATCAAAATCAGTTGCCCTCGTTTTCTTCTAATTTCTCCCTAAATCAAAATAGAAATGTCTAAATAATTGGCTACGGTAACTAACCGTTTGCTGTGTTCCTTCTTCTCCCAAGAAATGAAGGGAAAAAAGAAAGAAAGGCAGGCCCTGGAAATTTTTGCTTTCTTAATTTCTTTATTACCTGAATATGTTTATTCTTATAAGGGCAGAGGAGATATCCTTAAGTTTAAGAATCTACGTGACATGATAGTTAAAAGGTAGAATGTTATTTAAAGATAAGTGAAGTAAAAGGGCTTTAGTTTTAAAGGTAGCATTTTTTTAACAAAGAAAATATTTTGATAACAAGTACTACTTCAAGAGACGGTACACAACATCTAAAATGGGCACATATCATTAATGACGATCTTTGGACAACTCATTGTTACTTGAATCTTGTTCAAAATTATTTTAATCATTTCAGATAAGCAGAGGGACTAGTTGTTAAAAGAAACCAAATGACCAATGTGGGACCCATTTTTTTTTTATGGTAGCATCCACAGAGATCATTTTATTCTTTTTCCATGGTGGCCCATGGTTCCCCTATATATCTACATATCAGTACTTTCTTACTCTAATTTCAAGCACTGATTTTGCTTTCATTCACCAGTTCAGACCCTGTGTTGTTTTTCCAGGATACCCGCAGTTCATCCGAGAGAATTGATGGGAGATATTCTAACTACAGAGTTCACAGAGATTCTCTTCAGCATCACCAAGATGACACCAAGTACAGGAACAAAAGTTTCAAAGTAATGTTCTTTATATACATCTGTAGTCAGTAAGCATTATCCATGTTTAAGGCTGCAGCCTCTTAAGCAGCCCCGCCAGTGTTCATGGAAGGGCACTGGTGAAACAGAAGCTTTTTCTTGGTATATGAAATAGCTTTTCAATGCTGTGGAAATAGAGATCAAAAATCCAAAGATTGTGCTCATAACTTTTTGCGTGAGAACTAACCCTTCAGTCTGTGCCCTTGTTGCTCAATGTGTTGTTTGTCTGTGGGAACTGATGCTGCTTAAGAAATCCTGAGCCAGTTAACCCCTGGCCCCTTGGTTGGTCAGAATCTTAGTGTGATGATTTCCTTCCTCTATCTGTAAGTCCAGCTCTGTCAGCAATGAAGTCGTAGTAGGTCGACTAATGTATTGTACTTTGTAAACTATAGCCTTGGCATGTTCAGTCATTCTTTTCCTGAGGGTGTGAACTCCATGCTCATAATTCAGCTCATGGTTTATGACCATGAAACCAACATAGATACTGGGGAGATTTGACCATATTGACAAAAGTCATGCCATTCCCTAGAGCCTACCTAATGCGAGCTGGAGTATGGGTGATTTTAAACCTATTTGGCCCTGAACAGCTCTTAGCCTAGAGCTGGGAATTCAGTAAGTTTAAGGTTCCTTGGGACTAAATCCCAGACATGATTTTTGGGGCCAGATAATAGAGGTTGTCTTGGGCATTGTACGATGTGTAGTTGTGTCCTGAAAATCTACTCACTAGATGCCAGTAGCATCCCCCATCTCAAGTTGTAACGTCCAGAAGCATCCCCTGACATTGCCAAATGTCCTCTGGAGAGCAAAATTGCCCCCATTGAGAACAGTGACCGTGCAGGGATCCATCTATATTCAAATGTACACTCTTAAGTCCATTTAAAAAAAAAAGAAGAAAAGCTAAAGGCTCTCTGGCTTTTTTCTCTTCTTACAAACTTTAATATATATGAATATTCATTACACTGTATATATTCACTTATTACAGCCAAATATAATTATTTCTAAGAAGCTTCTTTCCCCCTCTGAATGTAATAGGATAGAATGCTCAGTGGGTATAAAGATGGTGCTCATTTCCATAAGTCCTCCTTAGCATACTTAAAATGAACATTATACTAACTCCATCCCAAACAGAAATTAACAAAATTATGCCAAGTTATCGATACCTTTATTGTGGAGAGGATGTCCTGTGACTTTGTTACCTTTTACTTTTGTGTTTTATAAATTGGTATATTGACTATAGTGGTGACCTTGTCTCACATGGCAATTTTTCAATTCCTAAATCATCTCCCAGCATCCTCATCAGGTCCCATATACTCAAGCATTTCTCTACCATTTAAAGGAGTTCTGCTTATCTTAAACAGAAATGCAAGGTTTAGGCTACAAAAGCTAATAATAATTAGTAAGTATGGAGTGTGTATTAAAACAGACCACATAAAGTTGCTCTTTTTGTAGGTGTTGCATGCCTTATGTACATTATCATATTTATTCGTCACAGCAATCCTGGCAGGTTGGCACCATTATTTTTCCTCTTTTACCATTGAAGAAAGCAAGTTTATAAAGTAATTAAATGGTTGAATCAGGATTAAAACCTAAATCTGCCTGGTCCCTGTAGTTTATGTCCTTGACCACTGTGCTGTTACAGTATAAATTTAGTCCTCATATAAATAATTTTTTCTAGAATTTGCCAAATGTAGAACTGTATTTTTAATATATAGAAGTCAGTTTTTGCAGAAATACATAAACACGGTACATGCCTCTTAGTTCAACAGAGGTCTAGATGCAGATGAAACATTTAAGGCATTATTTCCCAATACACTTATATTTGGTATCAGGTGAATCAGTGTTACCTAGTGGCGCCCAAATTGCTATAAATCAATACAGTTTCCATAACAGCATATGGCAAAGCTATGAATGTTTAACATGTTCAGCAAGTAATCTCACTGGAGTTCTGTTTAAAATTACATTTGCAGCTGAAGAGGAAAGCAAGCCTAGTTCATAAGAGAAGCCAACATTGAGCAAAATGAGAAATAAGTTTGAAAATTTTGCAAATAAATAGTGCAAATACAGGATAGGGCCACAAAGCACATTTTCTGATGGCATTCTTCCACATTAATACTACCTAAACACTTTAAAACTGATACATTTCAGTGTTGAATATATAGACTGTTACCCTACACAGCAGATTCCTGGCCTGAAATAATGTAGTAATTTAACACAAAACTCATGGGACTATCACATTTTGGTAGTCATTGGAGAGGAAAATGTGGGAGCACATTTTTTCCGACTGTAGATACCAGTGGTCATTTGCTCATATGCCTTTTATGTAAATACGTTATTTAAAAATACTGAGAGGGGAGACAGCTTCAAAAGAAGTATCAGCTTAGATGGGTAATGAGCAAGTTATGTTAATCATTTCTTGTCTTCATGGGTAATCAAAAGAGCTACCTCTGGTTAATCATTGACATCCTGAAGAAAATGCTTTGAATAAGAGAAATCAGGACTCTTTAAATCAAGAGAGAAGGAACCCCATTATGACTTCAGTTTCAGAAAACATTATTTCAGCAGCTATTAACTTCCCCCACATTTTGCTAGGAGAGAGTTCAAAGAAAAGTCATGTTTCAGGGATTTGAGTTCATTGGTTCTACTGAAACCCGCAGTTCCAGGAAATCAGTTAGTGTTAAAATTCAGTTTAATTCAACAAACACACTGTACAGCTACCATACTGTAAACCACTGTACTACCTGCTGGGGGATGTATAAAGATGCAGAAAGCGTGGATGGTGTTCAAGGAAGGAATTGTTACCTAGTCATCTTAATTCCAGCGGCTAATTCTTGCATAGTTGTTCTAGAGCAGAAGTCGGCATGCTGCTCATAGGCCAAATCTTGCCTGCCAACTATTTTTGTAAATAAAGTTTATTGGAACACAGCCACACTCATTTATTCACCTATTATCTATGGCCGCATCTGCACTCAATGGTAGAGTTGAGTAGTTGCAATAGGAACCATATGGCCCATGAAACCTGTACTCTCTGGCCTTCTACAGAAAAAGTTTGCCAACCCCTGGTCTAGAGAAAAGAGAACTTAGACATCTACTTTTTCTTCCTTTACACATTATATGACATATTTCCTTTTCTTTATTTACCAATCAAATATATATACTGTCCAAGCTCTTTGGAAAGTCATAATGCTTATCCATTCATTCAACAAATATTTATTAAGTGCCAGCTATGAGCCAGGAACTTTCTAGGTGCATGGGACTCGAATCAGTGAACAAGACAAAGATCCCTGTTCTTTTGGAACTTCTCTTGTAATTGGAAGATATTCATATTTGTTGGTTGTGGTGGTGGTTTTCTAAACACAACATTCAACAAACATTTATTGGGTTTCTACTGTAAACAAGGTGCAAGGTGCTTGGGGCTCAAGGTAATGGCATAATAAGAAAAACCATTACCCACCCTTAGGAATTTAAACCCTTCATACAAACAACTGTAATGCAAAGGATATGTAATGCAAATGCTATAAAGGTGGTCCCAATAAACCACATTAGGCGTTCAATGGAAAGAACTTTGCTCAAGAATCTTTTGAAAAGAGGTTTGTGATGACAAGGTACAGGGAAGTGTTTTATCCACATCTCAGTTTGGAAGAGGATCTCTATTAGCATTTCAGCTGTAGAACTCTGACTGTATTACTGTTGACAGACAAATAACTGTTGGCATAGCAGAACCATGTTGGCAACTGGCTTCTCTCATGTTTTTGCTGTTGTAAGAAGGCAGGGAAACATCCAACATAACCACACTGCTGGTGGAGGCAAGGGTTAGCAGGAAGTCAGCAAGTCAGGTTCTTTTTCAGTCAGTCCAAGACTAGAGCTGATCTCCTGTTGTTTATTCCCATGGCAATCACCAAGACAAAAATGATCACATTTCTAGAAACCTGTCAAGATTTTGAACAGGACCAATGTCCACAGTTGTGAGAGCCTAATGTAATATTGTATTAAGTTGACCAAGCTAACTGGACAAAGCCTGATACAAAAATTTATATTTAGAATTCAATTCAAAGCTGAATCGAACACATTTTCTGTGTCTTGGTAGACAACAGAAGCATTTCATGGCCTCTCTTTCATCAGGCTTAATTGGGTCTCTGCAGGACATAGTCTTCCTTGCTGTCCCAGCTGTTTCGAATAGAACAGAATGTTCAAAAGTCAGCCAGTAACACAGCATTGCTAATCTGAATTCACGAAGGAGCATGATTTTCTCCAAGAAATTCCCATTTGTTACCTTTACCCATGCTAAATATATGGTTTTAATTAAAATTGGAATTTTTTGGTGAAATCACAGAAGGCATGTTTTTTTCCCCATTCTTCCTCCCCTGAAAGGAAAGTCATGATTTTTAACGTCTAGTTGGGGAGTTCGTACGCAATTTCTTTTTAAAGAAGCAGAATGTTTTACAGGATAAGATGAGGGAGGTGAGGAAGTATTGATAATGGCTTTCAGCAGAGCTTATGGAAAGCAGAGTTTGCCAGAGCTCTTTGTCGTATTTGTTCAGTGTAAGCATGCGTGTGATATAAGTACATGTTTTGCTCCTGGTAGTCATTTCTCCCTCACTGAATCTCTGTGATTTGTTTATATCTTGCTCACAGCAATTAATGGCTGTTAGCACATTCTCTCTCAAGTCAGCTATTTCTGTACATATCTTAAATCTTCTACAACAGTAGCTTCTAAAGCATGCTATGCATAATTCCTCGTGCAATTCAGGACTGTAGGTGATGCATGCACATCTTTAATGACTATAAAAATATATCACTAGTGTGTTAGTCATGTGATTTTACAGATATTGCTTAGGAATAGTAGTGGCAACCATGGGGGAATTTGAGAGAGCTTTAACCCTGCAATACACCAATTACCTCATTTATAACCACTCTCCCCCATGCTTTGATAAGGAATCATATGTAAACTGCTATGCTAATACAGCTCTGTGCTTCTGTCAGCCCCAACCAATTTGCCCTCCTTTAAGCCTGTCCCCTATAGAAATTGAGTACCAGATTAATTTTTAAACAAACATAAAAGAAAATGGTAGTATAACTATGAGTGAACATCGAAGTCTGGGAAATGCTGTTCCACTGGATTTTATAGGCTTTGAATGTGGGCGCTGTCTGACTCATCTTTGATTCCAGAATATACAGTGAGTGTACAATATATGATAGGTAAATCGGTGATTTAAAAAACTTAAAAAAAAATTTTTTTAGTTTCAGCCTTTCTGAAAATCTAACAGAAATGTAATTGCTATTTTTCCAGTAATGCTCATATGAAATATCCAAAACCTTGTAGGCAATCAAATCATGCTGAAATGTGAAGAGATTTTTATTCTTTTGAAGTGATCAAGACTAACCTGCTAGCTATAATACTTAACTAGTTGATTTCACCTTGCTCTTTAAAAGTTAGACGAAAGGTTGCCAATTGAATTGGAATTTTTTCTTTGTTATAAAATCTGAGAATTATAATGAATCAAAAGTGTTTATTCAGGAATCAACATGGATACATAGATGAGCATATTAATATTTTAACTTATAAGAGCCTCACTCTACCAAACCTAGATCCCTTAACAAGCCACATGCTTTCACCCTTTCAGATAATTTACTCGACAAGAATATTAAGAAAGGAAAGATTGTGAAGAAATTCACCTATACAGGCCATTTTTAATAATCTCAAATTCAAAACTCTAGGTGCTAAAAACATAAATACCAGTTAAATTTGTTATTAGCTTTTAAGGAAAATGCCATAATATATTCTTTGAAACAATGATTGTTTCCTTTAAAATAGTTGCTTTAAGAGAATAAGCACAGATTCCAATAAGGCCACCATCATTAAAACATCTTTCCATCTTTGCCTTTATTTTTTAAATCAGTGGCACATTCTTTTGAGTATGCTTTTTTATGGTAAATTTTTATCCACTTTGATTAGATTTGGTGCCTGAAAATGGATTAAAGTCATGTGGAGCCCAGTCTGAAGTAGGTAAAAAATACTGAGTAAAATCTTTTTCATTAGTGATTCACTAGAAATATAAAATTGTATACAATAAAATATCAATTAGATAAGGGTAAATGTATGAGTACTATTAGAAAAACTGTTCAAGGAGCTTCAAGTGGCTTCATCTAGCATAGTATTTTCATTAGTCTGTTAATCTGGTAAATAAGTATTCTATAGGGTGTCCCAAAAGTCACCATACATAGGGAAAATGGAAAATTGTAGCTATTATAAATGTACCTTTATTTACAAAATATCCATTACAAAATTTTACAAAATTTTTCCTAAATTTTGGGATACCCTGTAGTATCGTTGTATCAATTTGGATTTCCTGTGCTAAAAATAATTTGCATAGTTAGAAGGACTGGTTGTTCTCTGGTTCTGTCCAGATAGATTAGAATCATAAAATGTTAGTTCTAAGAGGACTTAAAGATGATCTGGTCCAGCCCCCTAATTTTTTACATGAAGAAACTGAGACTATAAGAGTAGCAGTCTTCTCTTTCCCAGTTTCCACCATAGCAAATTTTAATTTCTGCACTTTTTTCAAGAAATGATCATATATGAGTTCTTTAGTACAGGTGGCACTATGCTAAATTGTGGAGTATTTGGATGGGTAGATGGAAAGAAAGATAGAAACAATCAAAACCTCACCCTCATGAAATTGAAATTTAAAATTGTCCCAATTGACTTTCAAATAGAAATAAAGTTTACTGAGGAAGAGATGAAGCTTTCTTCAGCACTGATAGAGAATTGGGAGTTCAAAGTGGGGCAGAAACGAAGGCACAGTGCATTGTTAGTTAGAGACAAATTCAGAAAAAAGTTCTGCCACAGATTCAGAAATACGTACGTGTTTCTTCCTTCTCTCCAGGGGAATGGTTGGATAAATTAAAATTTGAAAAGTTTAAATGTATCATTTGTCTAATAAACTTTGAACTTCTAATATTCCTGAGAGAAAAATGCTTGGTGGGCATCATTAAATATTAATCACTAGAGATCAGTTTAGCAAAGAAATTTAGTTAGGTTGGAACAGCTTTTAAGAAACCAATTACAATGTGGGTTATGAAAAAGAAATGGAAGAAGCCCAGGGAAAATATTGGAAAAATGCAAGTCCCTTCACCCAATGGAATTTTTGCAGAGAATTCTGGCTAACTATCTAGTTGAGACTTAAGATGGCAATGAAAATAGGCCCTTGTGCTAAGGGTATGCTAAAAAGCAAAAGCTGGGATTGCTAAAATTGCAAAGAAACTTCCTAATAAATATTTTATTTTTAATACTTAAGTATTTGATTCAAAGGTAGGTAGGAATTAGAAAGAAACGCTCATTTTATGGTCACTTTGTAAAATTTACTTATATAGAAATTCCCCAAATTAAATATCAATATAGATTTGGAAAGGAAGAAAGTATTTTATTCCTATTTTGTTATGTTGATTCTTCAAAGAGATTATGGCATTTTTTTCTTTTAGGGTAGACTTACAAGATTAATTTTGCTAGTTTTATTTCAAGGTAATATGGGGGATTCTGACAGGTTTTTGAAGACTTATAAAATGTTAGAACTTAAAGACATATTAGAGTTCAACTTCCTCATTTTTCATATATGAAAAAAAGAAATGAAAGTGGTTGAATGAGGAGTAAGTCAGCAATTGTAAAGAGAAGGGATAACAGCCTTAAATGTATGTTCACCTGTAAACAAAGTGTCAAAATATATGAAGCAAATATATGATAGAACTGTAAGAAAAATATATGATAGAACTATAAGGAAAATGAGACAAATTTATAATTATAGTTGGAGATATCAACATTCCTTTCTCAGTAGCTGATAAAACAATAGGCAGAAATCAGTAAAGATACAGAAGACTTGAACAATACTATCTACCAACTAAACCTACCTGACATTTATAGAATACTTCCCCCCAACAACAGCTAATTACACATATTTTTCAAGTACACATTGGACATTTTCCAAGATAACCTACATTCTGGGTGATAAAACAAATCTCAATACATTTAAGATGCTTGAAATTATACAAAATATGTTGTTTACGCACAACAGAATGAAATTAGAAATCAATAGCAGAAGATACCTGGGAAGTTCCCAAGTATTCAGAAATTAAACAACACACTTCTTGATAATCCATGGATGGGTCAAGGAAGAAATCAAAAGGAAAATTAGAAAATATTTTAACTCTATGAAGATAAAAGCAACAATTTATTACATTTTTTAGAGGGATCAACTAAAAAGTGCTTGGAGGGAAATCTGTAACATTAAATGTGAGTATTACAAAAGAAGAAAGATCTAATCAATAATTTAATCTTACATTATAAGAAACTAGAAAACAAAGAGCAAATTAAAGTCAAAGTAAGTGAAAGCAAGGAAATAGTAAAGATAAGATCAGAAATCAATGAAATAAAAAGTGCCAAAATAAGAAAAACAAATTAAACCAAAATTGGGCTCATTGAAAAAATTAATGAAATTTAAGAACCCCTAGCAGACCAATTAGGAAAAAAAAAGAAGCTAATGGTCAATATTAGGAATGAAAAAGGAACATTACTAGAACTCCTAATGACATTAGAAGGATAATTAGGGAATATTATGAACAGCTCTACCAATAAATTTGACAACCTAGATAAAATTGATATACATGGACAACCTTATAATGTGTTATTCAATAATTCCACTTCTAGGAATTTATATTAGATAAATAAAATAAAAATATGGACAAAGCTTTTTACAATAACATGTTTATCAAATGATTATGTATAATAGAAAAAAACTTAAATCAACCTTAAATTTCTAACAATAGATTAATAAGATAAACTATGATAATGATAATGATAGAGAAAATTTGATATATAATATTACATTAAAAAAGTTGGAAACAAAATTGGCAACAAGTGGTGATCTCAATATAAAAAGATATTTATAAATAAGAACTGGAAAATGTACTCTTAAATTATTATACACTAATAAATTTTTATTTTAATTTGTTGGGTTATCTGTTTTCTTCATAATTTTTCTTGTATTTTCCAAATTTGCTAAGAATGAAATATCAGTGCCATATTTTGACTATCATATGTGAAAAAGCTGGTTTTATCACAAAATATATAATTTTTTTCTATAAACAGAAAAGATATAACTTCTGCTTTGATTCCAGTAGATTTTGTTTTAGAAATTTAAAATCATGTCTTTTAAGAAGAATAAATAGTATTCAGATATTTCTATATACCTCATCCTTCCTCTGGTAGACACATTTTGAGGCCTTCATTACACAGTCTGTTCCTACAAGGTGCCCACACCTACATCTCTACTCCTATCCTATCACTTTCTCAGTTAACGTTTCAGTGGGCAAAATGTGTGTTTGTTTCCCTTATTTTTTTCTTTCTCTTATTGCCCGTAATGATCAAAGCATCTTTTCGTGGGAAACCATTCGTTATGCTTTTCTCTTTCATCCTTCATATGGAAACCATGATTCAATGGAAATTTCTAGCACTGATTGAAGGCATATCCCTCCTTTCCATTTATGCATCTTCCATCTCTACCCTGGCCTTTAGTGTGTCACATCTGAGCTACAACAGCCAGCTCACCTGCCTCTAGCTGCCGCATATCAACGCATTCTAAACAAGTCATTGGAATACACTTGGGACACAGTGTATATCCTTTCCTTTCAGAGATCCTACAGTGAGTGACTTCAAGTTTCTTATGAAATCCCCATAATTGGAGAGAATTAAAAACCACTTGGTTAAAAACTGCGGGGTCTTCATCTTAAATCTTTTAACCTAATCTCCCTTTTGGTACATGAAGCCTAATGATCTTGAACCGTCTGAGGATTACGCCTATAGCTCAGAATAAATGGGCCCTTTACAAATACCTACATACTTTTTTTGGGTCCACCTCTGTCACCAGGCTAGAGTGCAATGGCCAGATCATAGCCCACTGCAACACTTCAACTTCCTGTGCTCCAGTGATCCTCCCCTGCCTCAGCTTCCTGTGTATCTGGGACCACAAGCACACGCCACTCATCTGGGCCATCGCTGCCTGGCTACCCTCTCTCTCCTTTCTCCTTACCTTCCACTTTTCCATACTCCACCCGTAAGTTTTCACCTGGCTCATTCATTGACTCATACTCAGCATTCAAATATTGCCTTAAATATCACTTCCCACGGTGGTCTTCTCCAGTCCCCAAATCTAACTTTTACTAACTTCCTATTACTTCCTGTTCTTATGGCACTTATTATAGTTTTTAATTATCTTATGCATTGCACGGTTTGTTTAGTGCCTTTCTGTTCTGCAAGCCCTACGGTTTCCTGATCATATACCCCAGTGTCTTGTTCGTTCTTTGTCTAGCACACAGTAGGTGCCCCACAAGTTATTGTTGAATGAATGAATGAGTGAAAGAAGGGGGGAAAAAGAAGTATAATAAACAATTATACAGCATTCATGAGAAAAAAAAATTACAGTTTTACTGTTTCTCAGACAAAAGTATATTAAAGCACCTATTTTTAATCTATTTAATTAGTTAAATCCTTTAAAGTTAAAATTCTCATTTTCAGCTAAGATTTGGGGAGAAGGACACATTCATACAATACATGAGGAGAGGAATTTTTTCTATGTTCCTTTTTGTTTACCAAATATTTGTTAAATGAGTAAGGAGACTAATATAATCATTATGGAAAGCAGTCTAGCTCAATGTGTTTAAAACATCAAATTGTTTTTATTGACCCAGTATTTCTACCTAAGAATTTGTCAAAGGAATAATCCGAAATATGGAAAAGGTTACGTATTTAAAGATATTTCTCACAGTGTTGTTTATAGCAGTCAAACACTAGAAACCACCTTAAATGCCAAGTAAAATCGTGGCAGAGTAAAGCATAGTGTATCCACTGCTGTGGTCCCCAACCCCCAGGCCGTGGACCGCTACCCGTCCGTGACCTATCAGGGGCCGGGCTGCAGAGCTCCACCCCACTGCCTCCCTACCCACACTCCCCGTCCGTGGAAAAATTATCTTCCATGAAACTTAGGATGGGGAAGGAGGAGGGCACTGCAGGAGGTAACCAGCAGGCAAGCAAAGCTTCATCTGTGTTTATAGTCGCTCCCCATCCCTTGCATCACCGCCAAAGCTCTGCCTCCCCACCGTCCCCTACTGTGTGTGGAAAAATTGTCTTCCATGAAGCCAAACCTGTCCCTGGTGCCAAAAATGTTGGGGAACGCCACACTATAGTATATGAGTAACCCATAAAGTAAAGATTAGGATGATTTAATGACTTAAAAATGTTTATAGTACAAATGTAAATAAATGAAGGACACAAAGTTTTATAACTATGTTTATAAATCCTATCTATAGAGGAGGTAAAGACTGGAAAGAAATATGTCATGCTGCTATGGCAACGAGTGATTTCTTTTTCATATACTCTTAGTATGCACCTATTTTATTTTTTACAAAGATTATAATTGTATTAAATTGTGCATGTATAACATAGCTTGTATATTAAGATATAATTTCAGTTTCAGCACATTTAAATGAGTCTCAGTCCTTAACATTTTACAGTCATTGACCTGAAATGCCATGCTTTCTTTCTTAGGATGACAGACCCTCCATGGGAGGTTCCTACACTCGTGAGTTAGATCTCTCATCCTCTTGGCAGGACAGTAGTCGCTTCCTGTCTAGTCCACGATTTTCACACTTGAACTGTAAGTAATGAAGTCCTGTACCAGTTTTTAAATTGGGTTTAAGAAAATACAACACACCAAAAAGTAAAAGTTTAAGGCCAGTGACATGATAGTAATAGTCATGTTATAAGTCTGAGAAAATTCTTATTATGAATCATGTAAATAATGCCTAAGTATATTTATAATATTATGTAATTTACTAAAAAATAGATGGGGAATCCGTCTTTTTAGACCTTATTCTTCTCAGGAAAACTTACAATATGTCACCCAAGTTAAAAATCTTAATTAAGCGTTTTTTTATTTTAACTTTGGATAAGTGAGTAAAAGAAGTTATAATAAAATTTGGGTCATCAAAAAGCAGAAAATCTTTGCATTTAACTGGTCAGAAATATGTACTCTTGTACAAAGAATAAGAATGCTTGCTAGATTTCACTCTGTGAATACTCTGTAAATCTTGCTAAGATGTCATCAACAGCATCAACAAGGTATGGGGTCCATTGGCCTGGGGTGCCATCCTCCACCATCTGTCCCCTCTTCTTCCCTCCTATATTTGTTCTTCACATTTCAGCTTTTATGTTATGTACTTAAAGAGGCTTCGGAACATACAGTTTTAAATGTGGTCTCTGTTATGGGTACCCACAATGTGCTATTCAAGTTTCCTTTGAAACCTTCTTCAGAATAGTAATTATAGAGTTATATGTTATTTGAGTAGTTTTTGTTCCCTAATTCTTCTCTCCACCAAAGAGTGAACTACATGAGGATAGGAACAATGCCTGTTATGTTCACCACTGTGTCCTCAGCAATCTACATAGTACTTGGCACGTAGTAAATACTCAATTAATATTCAAATAATATTAGATGAATGCATGTATGAGGTTTTTTTAAGTCTACTTTTATCTAAACTGTTGGGAGTCAAATGTTACTTAATAGATTCTTATTTAGATGATAATTTAGCTCTTCAGTTTACCATGGGCCTGGAGGGTTATACATTAAATTTGATAATTCTGTCATTTAAAATAGCTAGGTTGGTATAAAATAAAATACCAAAATGAGCCACAAGGAAGTAGGTCAAATCCAAAGGTGATAAGTCCCATTTTTGCTGATTTATATTCATAGATTCATTGAATAAATATTTATCAGTTTCTGATAAACGGTTTGGTTTTTATTATTTCATGATTATTTTATTCCAGATGCTCAGCATTTTCTCTTTCCTGTCTTAAACATTTTACCAAGTGATTTGGTATCTGCATAAACCCACTGCTATTCTAATCTGGCAGGCACCCTTCAACATGGGTCATATCTCAAGTTGGCTATGGCACCTCAGAATCTAATATATACATAGGCCAATTTTTTTTGTCACTGATGTTAAGCAATGGAAAAATTTCCCCAGGTCTGTTTAATGTGTCAGTAAACATGGAGGAGGGTTAAGGACTAAGGACCATCAAATATCAGAGTATCCCACTCAATAAGACATTCAAGAGCCTGGAGAACGGAGGTCTTTGTTCCACCGCAATTTAATTTTGCCATTATGACTTTCATAGCCTCACTAGAAAGGCATCTAGAAGGAAGTGGTTTGAAGACATTAAATGGAAAACATCAAGATTTTTGGAATTTTATTTAATATTATGATAAATAGTGAAAGAAACTATATTTAGTTTTTCTATTCTAGCATTTCATGACCAGCTGTGATCATTAATTAAGAAATATTTCTCAAAGGTAGCCATAGGTTTCTATGTAAATATACTGGCTCAAAAGGAAATAAAGTTAAATAAGAATAGGAAAAAATATCATTGAGATATTTTGAATAAGAAAACACTATAGTTTATATTGTAAAATCTGACTGAAAAATTTAGCTTAAAAAGTAAAACTGTTTATTAGTTATTTGCTTAATTTATTGATTAATTCATAGCCTTATGTTTTGCCATTCTTCTTGTTTACAAATTTGTTTTATAATTTTCCTCCTAGGCCTATCCTCATATTTTCAAGATACTTTTTAAAATTTAGTCATAGCTACCTTATCATTAATTACTTTTAAGTAATTAAACTCATTTCTAAAAGTCATATTTATTCTTATTTGCTTTTCTGATGGGCCTTTCCCATATGTTTTTAATAATGCAGTATATTAGAAGTGGGAAAAATTAGGATCACCCTGAATACTTCTTCATTTTTGTAGCATAATTTCAGCTTACTTATAGAAATTGCTCTGTTATTTCTCTTTAATCTCCCTTTAAACTTCCAAAATTAAAAAAAAAAGAGAGAGAGCTGTTGGGACCAACAAAGCAAAAAACAGAACCTCTAGCAAATGGATAATACAGGGAACAGAAGATGTTTTTTTAAAAAATTAATACCCTCAGAAAGATAAGAAAAAATATTATGTCCATTAACTTTAATAAGAGCAAGATACCATGAAAAAGGAACACAAAATGAGAGGGTCCAGAATTTTAAAATATGATTGCCCTAAAGAAAAAAGAAAACCAGAAAGTTGGAAAACAAAGTTGAAAAAACTAGAAAGAAAGGAGAAGAAAGAGAATGGGACAATAGAGAGAAAAGATAAGATTTTTAGAAAATCAATTCAGGAGGGAAAATACAGGATGAATGAGTCTTGGAGTGAGAGAACAAGTAGAGCAGGTGGGCAGGAGTGGCCAGATGAAAAGGGCCCACCCAACAAGTTCCTGCTGCAGAGCTGTCATCCTGCCACTCTCTTCCACCCTCTGCCTATGTTGATAACTCATGTTTCCCAGATCCTATACCTCCCTCTTTCTTGTTTCACTTCATTCTTTTGTACGAGCACATCAAAGAAAGGGAGGCAAATATTTTCAGTCCTTGTATTTCTAAATATAGACTTTTTCCATTCACACTTGACTGAGACTTTGGCTGGCTATAAAATTGTAAGTTCCAAATGAGTTTCCTTCTGAAGTCTTTGAACAATTATCCTCCAAAACCCAACGTGGTTGTTGAAAAATCATAGACAGATAGGTACAAACTCTCATTCCTGAAGTCATCCTCTCTACGCGTTCTTTACCCTACCACACCCTTCCCAACCCTGGCCCTGGGAACTTTTAGGATCTTCTCTTTAACCTCAGTGAGTCTGAGATATTGTGAGTCTTGGTTTATTTACTTTTCTAGCTACTTATTGGGTGGGCTTTTTTAATCTGGACATTCATGTTCTTTACTTGTCCCATGCTAAAGAAAGAATGGAGGGAGATTCTTTGAGAAAAATCTTTAGGAAACAAACAAAAAACTGATAGATTGATTTGATACAGTTAAGCACCTAGGGAAAAAAGACCATTAATAGACATATGGCAGATCTAATTGAGTAATTAGAAACAATTAAGATGGTCACAGAGAAAGAGCAAACAAAAAAATAAAAGAAAATTTTTAAAAGGGTCAATTAATAAGCCCGGGGGGGAAAAACGAACAAGAAAAGAAACATTGTCATAGTGTACCTACTGGGTTTGTGTGAGCCATATTTACATAGTCATAATAATATAAATACTCACTACTGACATAACTAAAGTTTCAGAAGTAACTATATTGGGAGGATGAGGTAAGGAGGAGTGGGTGGGTATGGATAATGTCTAAAAATGATAAATCAGAAAATAGCAATGTAGGCTTTTTTTACATAAATGAAATAAATACAGAAAATAAAGCTAAAAGAGTTGATTGTGACTCTCTTTCGGGGAGTAGGATTATGGGATTTGGAGGGGGTGGGGCAAGAGACTCTTGTTTTTCTGTGAGACCCTCTGGTACTATTTGATATGTATATGTGCACTTTGGCTAAAAATGTTTCTTTTGAAGATAAATGCTACTAATAAAATCCCAGCTTTTGTCTCTGACCAGCAATTTCCCAATTTTCTTGTTAATTTCTGAATGAAACATGAAACTGGGGCTTGGAGTTTAGGGGGATTTAGACCTATATGGGAACTTGGGGAGTAGATAACCATGGGTCCTTAGGCAGACATGAGTTTCTGGGCCACAGAACGGGCAGCTTCTTACTCTAGTTGGAATTTGTACTGAACGAGGCCTTTCGTCTAAGCTGTAGATGCTAAAGCATTCATTCTGCTGACTTAGATGCCCTGTCAAACTGTGACCAAACTAAAGCATAGAATCACTGACCATGGAAAAAACAAAGGAAATGGGAAAATACTGCATAATTTGTGGTCTCTGAAATGATCCAGCATTAATGAAAGTTTGTTTTAAGAAGTAATTTATGTCAGCTTTGTGTAGTTCAGGTCAATTCAAGAAAAGGTAGATTCCTTCTGCCAGGAAGAAGGGAAGAAATGTATAAATTGTAAGCTTATATTACCATTGGAAATAGGAACACAGAAATCCATTATTTAAAACCATGATCACTACCAAATTTATCCTGGCTGGCTAGAAGTTATGGCCGTGAGTCAGGGCACTCTTTTAGAAGACTTGGATTCCATTACCTTCAGCCTGTAGACAGTGGGGGCTTAGTAAGAGAGACACATAATGTCAGCTTTTGAAACTGTCATTTTTGTTTTTTATAAGTAGCAACTGACCGCTAGTCTCCATGTATAGCTCCTTTTAGACTAAAGGAACACAGCTCCAGGACAGGGCCATCACTCCCGGGGCTTTGACTAGGACCAGCCTTGAGTGAAGTCTGTAGTAATCTGATGACTTCTAGAAATCTCTAGTCCTTTGAGACTAAAATGCTTAATCTTTGTGGAGTTGGTGTCTCCAAACCAAATTTTAAAAATAAATGCAGATTGCAAATTTTCTGTAAATCTAAAACAGTTCTAAGAAAAAGTTTATTAAAATAAATAAACCCAAAAAGAAACGACTGTGATTTTTCATGGGAAAATAATGTTATCTAAGGATTATTGTAGAAATTGGAAAGGAATCTTACATATTAACTTGATGCTCTTAGGAAAGCAAATCAATAAAAATTGCTTTAAAAAACCATTTCACTTCCTTACCTCAGTTTACATTGCTATAAAAAGAAAAGTTAGTATTCTCAATTTGTGTTTTGAGGTGCCTCTAAGTTCCTTGGGTGAAAAATAATTTATTCACAGCAAGAATAGCATACTATTTCCACTTCCACGTTATACTCCGAGGTCCACCTGCCTAACTGTGAATAGATACTTCATATGTAGTCTGTTTTCCATCTTGTAGGATAAAATGCCAAAGATTGATGGCAATAAAAACATCGGGGCACTGATAAGGCAAGAAAATTGTTTCTTGTCCATTAAAGAATTTAATTCCATGAAAGCACAGTGACTATGTTTCAGGTATTTTTCACTGATCAATTAGGTGCCACATATTGTTAAATAATTGAGTTCTGATTATTGCAGTACTCTCTAGATGCTCTTAAGAAAGCAGCTATAAAATTCTCAGTTGTCTATCTTTTAACTTGTTTAACCAATATTTAGTAAGAGGCCATGTACCATGAACTGTGCTCTGCGTTCAGTTCTGGAGGAGACAATAGTGAACGAGACAGGCAAGGTCACCTCGTCTCATGGAAAAAAGGGTAGTGAGCAAGTAAACAAATACTTTAAAGTGGCAAATTGGTGCTATAAAGGTGAATTGATAAAAGGTACTGGCACAGGACCCCTCCTTTAGATTGACGATCAGGGGATGCCTCTCTGAGAGGTGACAACTCAGCTGAAACCTGAATAGCAAGAAGAACCAGCTGAGTCAAAATTGGATAGGAAGAGTCTTCCTGAAAACGGAAGCAGAAAGTACCAAAGCTCCAAAGAGAGGGAACATCGTTGGCTGGAGAGGTGGATGCCAAGCAAGTGAATGAGCAAGAGTGTGGCCATAGTCAGATGTTTGGATTTTATTCTAAGTTATGAGGAGAGTGGGTTTTGCAGGAAGGAGAGTGACAATCTGAGTTACTGTTTAGAAAGAAAATTCTGTTTGTGGGTGTGGACAAAGGATTATAAGGGAGCAAGATGAAAAGCAGGAAGGGAGAAAAGGGTGACCTGGGCTGGAGTGATGGTAATGGAGATGGTGCGAATCAGGACTCGGGTGAAATTGGACGGTAGAATCACCAGAGCTTACTCTTAAATTGGGTGGATGGATCAGGCAGAACAAAGGAAGAGGGAAAATCAAGGTTTAAGAAACAGGGCAGATGGGTATGTATATGTCATTTTCTACAAGGAGAAGAGTAAGGAATGAGCAGGCATCAGAGAGTAGAAATCAGGAGGGAAGATTTCTGGACATGGACATTTGAATGTAGGTCTCTGGAGCTCAGAAGACAAGGAAGAGGTAGTAGGAAAACGGTAAACTCAGATTCCAGATTCATTCTCAGCAGACTAGAGGATGTGACAAACAGGATTCCATAAAAAGGAAGCCCTTAAGATTTCTCTCTCTAAAATGCGTGTGTGTTTGTGTGTGTGTATTTTATATCATTGTATTCTGGCAAAGCACACACCTTCCATTCTTGAGTAATCTTCAAATTAAAAAAAAAGCTTTTAAGTCATATGAATGTGTGGTTTTGGAAATGTAGTAAAATAATTTTGCTTATTCTGACATTGAAGGTTTGTTAGTCCATGTAAAGTTTAATTATAGAAAACTAAATCGAATACCATGATTTATTAACTACCCTCTGCAAAATTAATTTGTTAGCCCAGGTTTTATATTCACCTAGGTTTATTTTTCTCTTTCCTCTCACCTTGCCAGCATTTTCCAAAAGAACTGTTGCTGCAGATTCAGCTTCAATCAAGGAAGATGCCACAAGTTTACCAATGAATGGAACAAGTCCACAATCCAAAAATGAGGAATATGAGAGCTAAAAAAAGCAAATTTAGTTACTTTACATGAGTATTTTACAAATAATAACATCTGTTCTTGCAGCAGTTCGGCCCAGATCATCTAACAGACATACCTGCAGTTTTGGCTCTTCGGTATTGCCAAGCACTGACTGAAATGACGATACGGTGGTCTTTGTAAATGATACGAGTTAAACCAATCTGAATAATATCAGCTCGTGAATGACATGCAGCTAATTTATTGGCAGCTTATACCAGCACAGAAAGAGTGACATTTTTCACTTTGCAATTTCCCTTTTAAGTGTGGTCAGTCACATTTTCCTGACCAAAATTTGGATTTATAATTGAGGCCATTCAAAAATTACTGCCTAAAAAAAGGAGGAAAATAAGATCCCCTCGAGGCAAAAGTGGCCAGCACTTTAGATTCAGGGAGCATTTATATACAATTGATTTTTAAAAAATGCATTCTCCCTAATAAATTGTCATGTGTTATAACATGTCGTGGAGATATGCATATATAATATTAGACAGTCCACTTTATAAATGCTCAGGATTGTTACATCCATCATCTCAGCAGTCTATTACTATATGCAGTAGCTGAAAATTATTTCCAATCATCCATTTTTGATAGCAATAAAGAATTTATAAATGATATCTGAATTGTAGAACATTGTAAAGAATTCATAGCACAATTTATTTATTTATCTTTGGGTGGCCAAATATCCCACTATGATGACTTCAGTCATAATCTGCACCATCTTTGGATTCCTCTGACCAAAATCACAGCACGAAACTCCTCTGTCTGTGAGATTTACTCTGCAAGAGTTTCTGTATAATTTGGTACTGTCTGCTTCTAGCATCCCAGCTTTTCTGGACATCAAAGTGTTTTTGAGAATTATTCCCTTTACATGCTGATCTACCAATGGAGAAGGATTTATATTAAATGCTAAAGAATGGTAAACTTCCAGGAACTGAGTCCTACTGGGCCATTGTGGGAAGATTCTGCACAGAAACAAAGACAATAAAGCAATACCTTTGTAATGTGCATTATATTTTGTGTTTGTTAAAGTATATTTGCTTGCTAGATTTCTCACATTTCGTACAGATGCTTCTATTTACACTCAAGATATGTTTTCCCAACTTACCGTATTTGAAGGTACTGAAGAAGAAATGGCACTCTCTTTCCATGAACTTGAATGCAACTCTTACTATAGTTTATGGGGATGTTTCATATAAAAAATTACATAACACAAGCTATAATCTCTGAGAGTACAGCCATGCGTTTTATCACTTATTCATTCCACACCCGCACGCCCCTTTTTTTCTTGAGTTCCTAGTATATGCTAGTCATTGTGCAAGGAGGGAAAAAAGAGATATAAAAACAGGTAATGTGTTCAGGCTAGCTGGAAAAATTCTGGATTAGACAACATTAAACAAGTTCGGTTTTCTTTTATCTAACCTGAGGACTTCTCAAAGCTGTGTAACATGCTAATTAACATGAGGTTTTAGTGGGAGTCTCCCTTTTGAAGGAGTAGCTCACAGTCCTGATGTTCCATATAGTCTGTATCACCCTAAGGTAGTATTTAGGGTATTGAGAAATTATTGCCATGGATGTTTTGACCAACTCCATAATATTTTAGTCTTTGGACCCAAATAACAGGAAAAAAAACAGATTTTACTTAAATCCTAAGGATAAAAGTTAAACAGCTTTTCCCTTTATGAATTAGTAGGGACTTCAGCCCATTCTGTTTAATAGGAATTGATCTAAACCATTATTAGAGCATCTGTGGTCATTAAAAAAAAAAATTAAACCAAGCTAGTTAGACCCAAAAGTTTAAGGTAACTGAAATTATTTACTTAGAAAATCCTTGAAAACATATTAGCTTGTGATTTTATAACAGAATGGAGAGGACTCTTGTGAAAGATATTTTCAAATTTGAAAAAAAAAACCGTCATTATATCATGTTATTGAATGCCCTGTGCTACTATTGGATGAATGAAGGTGTCTGACTTTAAATATGGAACACACAAGAACTTCAAAGGCAAAGTCAACTTTTTGTGAGCAACGAGTTTGTCAAAATTCCTTGGCCCTCTGTTTATATGGAATTAAGTCCAAGAACCTGTCTCCTCTGAGAATTTTTTCTATCTCTTGCAGTTACCATAAGCTTGAGTTGGAAATCAAAAAGAATGCTAAGGAAACACTAATAGTTTGATTTATACATTTCAAAACCAACAACTTCTTTTTCTGTACTCACCCCTTTGGCAGGATGGCCTCAATTACGTGTGATATCGGCCCCATTTGAGTCCACCATATTGCTTGTAGCACTGGGACACTGGAAAGGGTAAACCTTATTCTGCAATAAGCCTGGTCCAAGACTTAATTTGAAGACTGACCTTTTTGGTTTAATAATTTTGATTCTTCTGGCCATCTTTCTCCCTAAACACACTAAACTTCCATTGAAGTTGCTGAAGGCCACAGACAGGAGAAACACAGCTGGGAGGAATCTGGCTTGATGTTTTTCCCATTGGCTAAGGTCATATTATTTCCTTGACTAATGTCTGACTTGAAGGTTGAAAACCAATTGGTTATATAACATTTTATGCACCCAGTTTCCCAGAACTTCTAGCTTTGCTTTCTTATTGTTGCAGTTTCCATATTTTTACTAAAAAAGAGATAAAATCTTTAGCTTAATAAAATAGTATGCATATAGCATTTAGATTTAAAGGTTACATGTATAAAAAGTGCCTACGTACGTAACTAAGAAAACAATGCTATTTTTCTTCAGCTTTTTCCTTTCAGGTATGATAAATGCATTTTTTATTTTGAATCTCAGTTGAGTGGTATGCAGAGTATATTTAGAGTCACAGTAATTGGCAAATTTTCTCTAGTCTGTATTGAATTGTATAGTTACATAAAAAATAGTGTTTTTAAATAGGACCAAATTCTTAAATGTAATGAGGTGGTATATTTGCTTAGAAAAACTTTTTTTTTTTAGGAAGGGATAAATACCTCAAATTGTTTTACTCAGGATTTGTGCTTATTATAAACACAACTACACATCATATGGTAGCCAAGAATGTGAATGATCATTGAGTAATTTTCCAAGATTCTTACACCCCCTCCCCAAAGAAACTGTCCCAGTATTTTTTCTCAATTTTAAACAAAACAAAACAGAAAATTTGTGATTTTCATGGCCTTCAAATGAGGAAGCTGTTCTCACGAAAGCATCTGGTTTTCTTGGATCCAAACTAAACTATGAACCTTAGCTGGCAACTCAATTTGGGGAAGTTTGTATATAAAGGCATATCATGCACCAAAGTAAGATATAAAAATAGTTACATTTTTCAACTTTTAAGCTCTCAAATGTTTAGCAAGTGAAACATATCAACTTATCCCTATTTGAGAAAAGAAATTTAAACCATGAAAGATTCCATTTAGTTTCATTTCTGTACAAAACAGGATACATTTAAGGCTAGAAGAAACACATTGAGAAGCAGAACTTTTTTTTTATTTTTTGAGACAGAATCTCACTTGTTGCCCCAGGTAGAGTGCCGTGGCATCATCCTAGCTCACTGCAACTTCAAACTCCTGGGCTCAAGTGATCCTCCTGCCTCAGCCTCCCAAGTGGCTGGGACTACAGGCCTCTGCTACCATGCCCACCTGGCTATAATTTTTTTTTTTTTTTTTTTTTTTTTAGTTTTAGTAGAGATGGGGTCTCACTTTTGCTGAGACTGATCTTGAACTCCCGACCTCAAGCGATCCTCCCACCTTGGCTTCCCAGAGTGCTAGCATTACAGGTGTGAACCACTGTGCCCAGTGAGAAGCAGAGCTTTAGATTCCAAGCCCCCAGATGAATTTCAGAGAAGTAACCTTTGCTTTTGATTGTAAACCAGTGTTCTCTGCTTTGGTAAAATGAGCCCCATCTTCAACTTCTAACCTCTGTCTGGGGTTTGTAGCACCTGCATTTCTTTTCGGGAGCACCCGATTAGAGAAGGATTTTTAGGTCACACGTGTTTGGCTACTCTTATGGCTGAGGCCCGCAGAATACTTCTGTGGCTGGGCATCTTTTCTTCCTTACCAAAGCTTGACTCTGATGTGGGTGCAAAGCCCTGTGATAATTGGGGACGTGAACATGTTCACCATTCTCTCTGCAGGAATACACCTTTCAGGAGGATGGTTGAAACAATATATAATCTGATGACCTCCACCTCGTGTTATGTAGAACCCTTATGTTTTTGAGGGTATAAATGGGAGCACAGAAAAGAAATGCTACTACAGTCAAAATAGAGCCATGCAATATTTATCACCTGTACTTCTCACAGTAACTTGCTATTTTTTAAGAAGTTGAAGTTGCACAATTGCCATTCTCTAGGATGAATGCTCTTTTTCTCAAACTGCCACATGCTAGATCCTGCCCAATCTGTCTTCTGTCCACTCTCCGTAAGATCCCGCAACTTAATACCATCTCATGTTTTATTCTTTCAGTAAAGCATTTTGACTGGCATTTAAATAAAAATAAAAGTTACAATTTATCCTTGGATATTAGAGCTCTGTGTCATCTTAGCTGTATACTTCACTGGAAATAAAAGACCAGAATACTGGCTTAAAGCAATATTTTTTTAACTAAATTAGTAGACACTAAACTACCAGCAGTTCAGATGTTACAATTTAAAAGTAAGAAAATATTCTGAGGGAAAGTAGGATATTATACGTTCCTTAGTCACTAATTGACAGTTTCCTTAAATTTTGATGTAATATTTTTTTAAAATCATACTTGCTTTAAAATAAAAAAGGCCAAGCCGAATTTTTATAGTATCAGGTTTTCCATTAAATTGCAGTTTCCTTTTGTTTTTTCTTACAAATTTTTCAATTAAGAGTCAGGTGCACTTGTGAGTCATCTGAAGCCACCAAGGGTTCAAATGGGCTTTTAACAGCCCAGGACACTTAGCCAACAATGTGGAAAACTGTACTTTGAGACAGTGTATCTCTCTTTGTCCTTGAAATACTGTATTTCTATTGGAAATATTTCCTCCCTCCCAGTGTCTCTCTTTGTTTTCTTTCTCTGCTATCCAGTCATCTCCTCAAAGATCTTTAGAAGCAGGTTTTGTTTTTTTTTTTTAATTTTGAGACAAATGTCTTGCTCTGTCACCCTGGCTAGAGTGCAATGGCATCATCACAGCTCATTGCAACCTCACACTCTTGATCTCAAGCCATCCTCCTGCCTTGACCTCCCAAATAGCCAGCATGCACCACCATGCCTGGCTAATGTTTTCTATTTTTTTATAGAGATGGGATCTCACTCTTGCTCAGGCTGGTCTCAAACTCCTGAGCTCAAGCAATCTTTCTGCCTCGGCCTCCCAGAGTGCTAGGATTACAGGCGTGAGCCACCACGCCCAGCCAGAAGCAGCTTTATGTCCTTTCTTTGGGCCATCCTGTGGACCAGAGTCATGCTCACTGGTCATGAGCATGTAATTCAAGATAGCAGGATAATCACAACCGTAAAGAGTTAGTGAGATTAATACATGAAATGTTTATATTATTTTCCTTGAGATGTGGGCTGGTCTATTAACCAGACACAAAAGTCTTCTCTTGGTAAAACAAGATCATTATTCTTCCTCCTTGCCTGATGCTACACAGCTATTTTTTAATACAGTGTTTACATGATATATTAGACAACCTAGTCATATCACCTTCTTTACCTTATAGCCAGAAGAACAATTCCCAAAATGTATGTCCAGTTGCACATAGGATTTGAAATCTAAATTTCAAATATATCCCCTAAAAAGAGTTGGGTGTTTTTTTGTTTTTTTTTTTTCTACTCTTGAAGCCAGCTATTATCAGATCATACCGCGTAACTCTTATTCAGTGTTATCCCTAGGGTGGTGGTAATGCTAGTTTAGATTTTGTTTGTCCATTGTTGCTGAGCGCTTAGCTGGATAAGGGAATGAAGGATGGCAGGAGTTCTGTAAAATGATATGAGCACAGAGGAAGCTGGGTTGCCTTCAACAACACGCATTTTAAACTGTTTGCTGGAAAGAAAAAACTGTGGTAGCACTCCATCCTTTATGCGACGCCGGGTCCTGGAAAGTAGCACTGTGAGAAGTCCTGTTGAACCTGACGTGCACTGTAAAGTCATATTTCTGCTGAAAGTTGCACTAATCCTCAATGTTCTTTATGGACTGCTTGCTGGCAGTTTGGATCTGGATGCGAAGTGGCCTTCTTTCAGATATTTTTCAGTCTGGATGCCCTGCGCTTGTCTGTCATTGTGGCTTTTCGTTTTATTTATGCTATCGCTAATCCCACTGTGAGTGAAGATACAGGCTTGATTTATGACTGAGCATTTTAAAAACTGCCCATCATAATGAACTTCAAACTGTCAGTTACCATATGTAAAACAGCCATGGGAGGCAAAGCCATCTAGGATGGTGGCTTTGGGAGGGTGGGCGTTAAAACAGGTTTTGGAGAAACCTAGGGATTTTTGCCTTTGGGGGGGCTGAGTAAAATAGATGCATCAGTTCTAATGAGGCACTTCCTGTCCAGAGTCACTGGCAGAGCAGCCTCTTCCCAACAGCTGCAGGCTTGAGAGACCTCATGCTGCTGGCCAAGGTTCATTCTGTGCTTTGACTAAGACCACAGCCAATAAAGCCAGTGTGTACCGTGGAAAGAGTTTTTTTTACCATTTTTTCCATTGGAGAAGTCTTTTGTGAGGTTATTTGACTGTTCCAAATTAACAGTAGTGGTCACTCATTTTTTAATTTCAACTGCATGTACTGATTAGATTCCACTGAGGGCAAATCAAAGCTTTGTGAGGAAGATACGTATCCTTTTGTTTGGTATTCCCGAAAGCACTGGTTCCAAAAGTATAGTCTCCAACCCAACAACACCAGTATCACCTGGGAACTTGTTAGAACTGCATATTCTTTGGCCATCCCAGACCTACTGACTCAGAAACTCAGGGGGTGGAGCTAAAAGTTTATGTTGCAACAAGTCCTCCAGGTGATTCGTTGAGGGCTCAAGTTCAAGAACTATGCTCCTAAACACGTGATTACAGCCTCCTCTGAGTTTTAGTGTCTATCCCAAAACAAACGCAAGAAAATGCACTCTTTTCCAGATGATATACAATCACCTTTTAAAATACAACACAACCTTTTAAAATTTGGTTTCCAATACCATGTATTCTCCCAGATGTCCAACCTACAACTCCAGTCCCAAGTGAAGGACTTGAAACAGCTTCCAAAGATGCTGGAGTTATTACCAGAGGTCACTTCCCAACCTGCTTCTTCTAACAGACTTCTTTCCATCAACCAGGACTCTACCCATTCATCAGGATCATCATCAAGACATCCAATTACATCAGGAACTATAGTGGACCTCTTCTCCAGTTTGAATGGCAGAACTAGATTGATTGTCTAGAGAGGGTGTGAATGTCTTTAGGGCCAAGTTGTAATCTTGTTTTTCTGCCTCCCAGGAACTTGGGACAAACCTGATTTAGGGCATTGGTCCTATGTTATTTCACATGCAGTTTTGTTTTTTCCTTTCTCTACCAGTGGCTCACAGTCATCCACGGTGTTCCAGAGTAACATTTCCAGACTTTGACACTGTCATCGTAAGAAAGATTTCGATTTGATGACTCCTAGATATTTAACTCTCATCCAGCTTCACCTCACTATCTTCAACCAAGATCAGGGATCTATTGTATCTATCTTGTTCCTGAAAGACTTATAATTAATTTGTCTTAGGCTTTTATCTTATATTTTACACCCCCTTAAATATAATTGATATTATGAAATAACGATTTGATATTGATTAAGTTGCTCCCTCCCTGCCTTGTTGCTTAGGAATGGACTAAAAATCCATACAGAATCCTCCAATTCTAAAATAACTAAGCCTTTTCAAGATTTAAATCTCTTGATTTCTGAAAATCAGTTTAAATAATTCACTGTTACTACTCAGAGAAAGTGTTTTTTGAAAGATTGTTTATTTATTAACTACAGTGTGATAGGCCCCATTCAGAAGCTTTGCTAAGGACTCCCCACCTTCCCAGCCAGTTGCAGAAATAAAAGTACAAAAATGTATAGATCTTGCATAAATTAAAAAAAAAAAAAGTAAATATAGCAAATAGCATAACCTCTCAGATTATGTTTAAAATTAAAAATGTCTTCTATTATGTTTATTGTCTGGAATTTGTACCAAGTAATTATGTTGATAATTTCTTTTAAAAACATCCTACATGAATATACACATGCATTTTATTACACCTGCTGTTATCTACTTTGGAAAATCTTCCCATTGTTGAACAGGGACTTAGGCCAACAATGATATACTTATATTCCTAAGTTTTCTCAGTACACATGGCCTTCCACCCAAGAAAGCTTTCTGTCAATTCAATATTTTATCCGTTCACTCATTCCTCAGTTAATTATTGTGAACCTACTATGTGCCAAATCTCATTTAATTGGCTAAAAAAATATATTACCAATCTTAACCTTGTAATTTTAAGGATTTAAATATAATTTCTTTACTTGGTACACCGATAAAGTTGATTACCCATCAACGTGTCACTATTCATTGCTCTTCTCAGAAAAGAAAATGAAATTGAATTTTAATAAAGAAGATATCTAAAAGTTGTATATATTTAGATAATATCAAATAGTAAAGAAGAGAGCCAAGACCCTTGCATTGTCTTAGACTCCTTTTGAGGGCAAACACTAAAGGTGAAAGATAGCTTGAGCATAGCCATACAACCCCAAAATAATCCTTGTTTTGCTTTGGGTAACCTTTACTTTCCAGAGGCAAGGATCTTGTATGTATGAATTTATCATTTGTTGGGTATTAAATGAAGATTAGATTCAAATTCTCAGAATTGTTACCAAAGATAGGCTGAGCTTCTCATAGATAGATCTCATGTGAGAACAATTCATTTCTGGAGCCACTGAGATACAGATGTCCAACTGAACAGCTGCCATCTTCTGTCTTCTGTTACCTCCAGTTTATTGGTTTTGAGTTGTGGACAATGTGTTCTTACTTATAACGATGCCCATGATTGAGGTCAGATGTTCTCTACCCTTAATTTTGCCCTTTAGGACTCGTTATATTTCTCAATGGGATGTACCATTGTAGGTACTGCTACACAGAGAAGCTATAGAAAAACTTTGCCTTGGAATGTTCATGCAAGTAGATGTTGAGGCTAAATGTTCATTACCCTTAAATAGTCAGTGTTTATTGCTCTTTTCAGAGAGTGATTACAAGTGAACTGGAAACAGAGTAAGCATATAGAAGAGAAGTTAAAAACCTTCTGAGGTCTGTAATCCTGGTGTTGAAAGCATGGATGTGTGAAGAATCTTTTGTCCTTTTGCATGTGCAGACAACGCATTTGAAACTCCCAGTTTTCCTAATGTGACAGCTGATGCCTGTCAAAGTGGCAAGCACAAGAATGAGACCCATGTTAATTCTGACATTGAGCTTAACACCATGACTTCTCACAAATGTTCAATCAATTTAACAAAAGCAGTTTTGTCTTTTACCAACAGAGTAATTACCTTTTGCTGACAGCATCATGGAAGTTCATTCCCAAGTTACTCATAACTTATGCGAAGACCCATGTGGTAACATTTGTAATCCAGGTAGGTCTCAGACCAAAGTAAATCATCACCACTTTAATATTTGCAGTGCATTTTATAACTATTAGCCAGAGCTCTACCATATAGAAAAATGTGTGTAAAAAGAACCAAGATTTGGGGTTTTATTATTATTTTGATAGTATCACAGATTGGACATTTTCTTAATTCTTTCAGTCAATGTTGTATCAGGATATTTGGAAGCTATATAGAAAATCATCAAATGTTACTAATGGTACCCAGAAAGCAGTTTATTTGGTGCGTTATGTATAGATGCTATAAACATGATTATTACATTTCTAAATTACAAGGTGTTTCACTAGACAGTAATCTCTTTGAAGAAGGGCTCTTTGTTTTGCCTAGCTCAGTGTATGGTATATTGTTAAGTGTTCAGAATGCATTTACTAACTGAACTAACCATATCTACACTCTCAACCATCTTTCTCTGCTACTCAGAGTGTGTTTATTAACTGATCTTGATAGCCAAATTTGCGAAATCTTTCAGCACGTAAAAGAACCAGTTGCCTGATTGTATTCATTTAAATTGAGATCACAATGTTCTTGGAACTTCTGCCTAAGGGTTTAAATCATGCCTTCCGTGCCACAAATGTCACGAAAACCACACCAATCAGATAACAACCCTGTGTCATCAATATTAATAAGTAATTAACTGAATATGAAATGTGCTGATTTTCCCATAATGGATATCACTAAAGTATCTGTGTTATCGTTGTATGTACCATTTCCTTTGTGTTTGTGCAAGAGTATATCTGAAGGCCTGAGTATGTGCTCGCCATCATATTTGTGGATTTTTGTAGATATTCCTGTCATCACTGCATAATTCACCAGGACTATCCACCGAATGGTTAATGTGGAATCTTTGAGATTGTAATATTGGTCCCTTAAATCCTAAATTGGTTTTGCAATATGGGTTTTTAGGGAGAGGGGAGAGACTCATAACAATGAATTAACATCCATTGCTCTGAGATTTTTGATGTTTTGATATCATCTTCAGGAAGTTGTGCTTCACTTCCTATGCAGTGTGGCAGGTAAATCTTTGCTGAGCCTTATAGACCTGCCAATATCTAGCTAATGTGCAGCTGATTGTGGTTTGCTTGCCTGTTCATCCCAACAGTGTTCCTCCATTCCAAGACATTTGGCTTGAGAAAACTGGCTTAGCTTAAATGCCAATTTCTTGTCATTTAGAAATTTATTTGCTTATTTGGGCTAAGTGTCTGCTATAAAAATCACTTAGAATTGTGTACTTCTATCCCTCTTTGTCTTTACCTTTACTACTTCCTCTCTCTCCACAGTGCCATTGCAGGCCACAACCCTTTCTACCAGAGTGGTGTTTGGCACATTCTGAAGTTTAGGTCATAAAGCTTGAGCTTCCCAAGTTTCAACTTTTTCAGCTGTTATGGGATTCAGTGTTGCTGAAGCAGTGGATAATGTGCTTTTCAAGTGTCTTTTGGAACTCACATTAACAAAGCTTCCTTGGCCCTATGGCATAGTAATAGTCAGATGGTGCTACAGTTTTGGGTGTTTTGTTTTGCTATTTAGTATGGGTACCATCGTACAACTTGATGCTTGTCAGCCTGGTAAGAGACAATGCTGTTGATTATAAGCTGCTGGTGCACGCACAGTAAAAGAAACTGTATGCCTTTGGACTTCACATTGCTGATGATATTATGTTAACTGAGAAAGTACATGCTGTGCTGCATAGTTCTGGACAACACCACATTGGCATAGTCAAGAACCACGTGCTTCCTCCACCTCCATAGGAGGACATCCGTAGTAGCTGACGTAACCTCAGTGACTTTTGTCCTGAAATTATCTAATATACTGAACATATGAAAAGATGCCACCAATCAGTCAGTGACTACCAAAAGCCCAGCGCTATAATGAGTGCTATGAAATATGCAAGGGAAGTAGTATTTTTGCTATTGTGGTTGTTTGGGTACTCAGTAAATATTTGGTGAATGACTACAATCTAACAGAAAAAAAAATGAGTTAAGGATCCTTTTAACTCCTCTTCTCTGCATAAGGAAGAGTGGTACTTTCCCTTTGTTTTTGCTTGAGAGGATACAGCTATACCAGAATTTTGGTTAGGTTTTAAAAATAGAAGATCCTAGATATCAACTCTACTTGCTTTTACTAGTAAAAAAAAAAAATTATTTATTTTATTTCCCAGAGAACGTAAACAATTACTCTAACATTCTTTTTAAGCTTAGATGCTAAAGTAGGAATTGGGATATTTAAAATGAACTAGAGTCTACATGCATCTAAATGGATGGATTTTACACCACGGTGTCTCAGTGGCTATACTGCATGCTGGTGGAGGGGAGGGTAGTGTTAGGTCCAAAGGAATCCTGGCTGCTTCTGCCACGAACTGCCTGTATGACATTGAGCCTGCCATTCACGTCTCGTGTCTCTTAGCTCTTAGGAAGTTGAACTAAGTGGTCTTCTGCGTTGCTGTTCATCTCTGATGGTCTATGAAGACATTGTTGAAGTATCCAATAATAGCATTCTGCAAGGGATTAAAAGTGGATGGTGTATAGTCTGAATTTCTACCTCAAAGCTGATTGTAAGTGAAACTAAACTATCTTTGAATTATAAACTTTGTTTTTCAATGATTTCAATAATGATCTTTCTGTAAAGTCATTTTGCTTGGATAATCCACCTTCCCCTTCCTTTTTGCATATTATATTTTGCTTAAAAAGAGGATTAAAGTCCTAGCTCTACCACTAACTTACCAGTTGTTCCATTTGGGTAACTTACTTAACATTTCTGAGTCTCGTTTTTCTCATCTGTATAATGAAACTAATTGTGTCTACCTTAAAAGAACTACTAGGAGACTTACATGTAAGGGCACATGGAAAGTGCCAGGCTCATAACAGAACTCTAAGATTCTGTCTCCGTTTACTAAACAACACATCACAGAAACTATAGACCAATCCCTGAGGAAGCTAACTGGACTCTAGAATGAGCATATTTATTCTGTTAGATTGCATTAATTCATCAAATGTTTGCTGAGTGGGAGTAAACATGTCTTCAAATCTTCGTATCTGGGAAGGAGAGGTAGATACTTTATACCTAACATATATCCTGTACTATGTGCCAACACCATTCTGAAGAGTGTTAAATATTTGAACTCATAATAACCCTATGAAGTTAGTATTTTTTAAAATTTTGTTTTGTTTTTTAGAGACTGGGTCTCGCTCTGTTGCCTAGGTTGGAGTGCAGTGGCCTGATCATAGCTCACTGCAGTCTTTAACTCCTCTGCGCAAGCGATCCTCTTACCTCAGTCTCCTGAGTAGCTAAGACTGAGTAATGCATGCCACCATGCCTGGCTAATTTTTTTATTTTTTATTTTTTGTAAAGACAAGGTCTCACTATGTTGCTAAGGCTGGTCTGAAACTCTTGGGCTCAAGCAATTCTACCTTACCCTCCCAAAGTGCTGGGATTACAGGACCCAGCCTATATTATCATCATTTTCATTCGTGAATGTATCTCCAGTAGGGAAATTGGGGCACAGAGAGATTTAATTACCTAAGATCACATATTAGTAAGTATGGAATGCAGAGAATATGGCTTCAGGGTCCGTGTGTTCAATGGCACCAGGGGGTTTCTTTTCTCTTAGAGGCTGTTTTATATAGATTTCAAGAAAAGGAAGGCCAGGCAGCTGCTGTCAACCACACTACGCTGCTTAAATACCATTGAGTCTTGGTGATGCATTAGGTTTTGTTATGCCTACCCTTCCGGCAACCCAAAGAAGGGAACAAAAAGCAGCCCAGTGGGGCTGGATGCTGGAGGACTGGGCACTGACCAACTGCATTTCCTGTCTCTACGCTCTAGCCAGTGCCAAGTGACTTTTAAAAAAAATTTAAATACTTTCCTGCCTTAACAAATACAAAGTATACTCTGCCTAAAGAATCCTCTGCTAGTAAAAGTGGCTTTTGATTCAAGCAGAAAAAGGTCAAAAACCCGAAGTGGTGTCAGATGAAGCTGAGGGGAAGCGTGAAGGGAGGTAGAAATGGGAGATTTAGAGTGTCCTAGCACAATGTGTGAGCGGAAGTTGGGGGTGGATTTCATGAGTAAATATGGAATTTTGCCACCAAATTCTTTTCTCCAGAGCTAATATTCTCATGTGATATTAATATTAATGCAGAGAAAAAGGCTCTGGGTGAAGAAAAATTATTTTCCTTTTCAGGGGCAGAGTTTTCTCAGGACAACAGTGAAGTTAAAGAGTTCCAGAAAGTGCTAGTGGAAAATTAAGGATGTTATCATTAACAGACAGGAGAATAGGCTACAACCTACAGGATTTACTTTGGAAAGTAGAAAAAAAGAACCTGGCAATATCAGCCTAGTCAAGGACCTTTTTCTCTGCTTGGAACCTGCTAAGCTTTCCCTGGTGTGTGGCCCTTTTAATCCTAATTATTATTCTGACCTAATTAAGGTCATCAAAATAGAAATGTGTGGAACATGTGACTGACATGTATCATGCTTCAGATACATAGATAGTACATGGGGCCGGGTGGGGGTGCATTTACATTTTATGAATTTCATCATAATCCTTTTATGGTTTCTCTGAATCATTCTCTGGGAGCATCCTAAAAGAGCCAAAAGAAAAAAATATGAAAGATTTTTCTAAAGCAGCTTGACTTAATGTATAGGTAAATGTCCAGTTTCAAAAGCTGTTATTTATTAAAGGCAGGCCCCCAAAATGTTAATATGGGCCACGTAACTGTACGTATTCCAAGGTGAGAAATGCAATAAATTATAAAACACCATCCTATTGGAATATATGGTTTTTTAAAAAAGCAGCTGTTATTTCACTAAGGCTTACAATATTTTAAGTCTCAGGTTTCTGTTCTGGAAGAATGTTAATTAGTTCACTTGTTTTATTTAATTTATTTCCATTCTTTCTGTGTTTGTGATTCTTAATTGTATGATGTGGTTTATATTCACTGTTTTTACATGATGGGAATGCCAACAATGTGTCTTTGGTTTTTTTATGGTTAAAAAATAAAAAAATAATGAACATTAAAATGTAAAATCATGAGGAATGTTCACAAAGAGTTGTATGTCCTTGACTAGATTCTTTAGCTATGTGTATACGTATGGTTTGCATGTGGGCAGTTACCTGATGACTTACTATGGTATAGTTTACTGAACTGAACTTCAATTTCAGTTATAGTGGATGTAAATGAGCAGTATAAAAAAATATAAACAGGCCTGAGAATGCAGACTTTCATTTGGGTAATTTTAAGCCAGTAACATATAATCAATTAAAAAATAAGCTTGTTTTTATACTAAGACTTGCCACATTTTGGGAAATAAATACCAGAAAGTAGGTACCTTCAGGTGTATTTGTAGAACAGACCTATAACTCTTCTGGTAATAAAGTAAATCTTCTGATGCTTTGAATATTTGAGACTTAAGGGGTTGCATTTAATTGCATTTGGGGGTTAAATTAGGATGATGAGAAATGTATTCTGGCCTTAACTCTTCTAGTTGGAAATCTTCCTGAAATGTATGAGTAGATTTTCTCAACTAGCAAGACAATGAATTTTATCAATCTATTTTTTATGATTTAGACCTGGCATGCCTCAGGGACATAATTCTCAGTATCAGTCATCATTGTACAATATGATAAATAGGTAGAAGATGAAGCAGATGAGACCATCTGTATTACTGGCCTCAGAATAGTGGGTAGCCAGTCAGTCACCACAAGGACTCTATTATAGACCTGCCCTGTGCAGATTGCTGGAGGGGATAGAAAAATATCATAATTCTTTGTTGTAGGGAATTGTCTTGTGCATTTTGAGATATTTAGCAGTATCCTTGGCCTTTTTTTTTTTTTTGGAGGAGCAGAAATAGCAGACATAATTCCTGTGAATGTAATAGGAATTCAGAAAATGGAAATAGCAGAGGTCAAGGGAGCTTTTGTAGAGGAAGCAAGTTATGAGCAGGATCTTGAAGGATATTTAGGGTTGGCAAATCAACCCTAAGAGGTTGATGACTAAGGGGTCACTGTTTTTGACCAAAAGGAGGTCACTGGTGACACTGATGAGTAAAATTTTAGTAAGCTACATTAAAACCATTGGATGAATCATGAAGATTTTTAAAGACAAATTCCTCTTAGGACCTGGGCATGGCCTTAATGCCCACCACATAGGTATAAGTGGAATCTAGGGACTATATATACTTTTCCCCAAGAGAATTCATGTATGACCTACCATTTAGTGAAGCTATTTCTCCTCCACTTTTCCCAGCCTCCTCTTCTTTCTCCTCTCTTCCTCCTCTTCTTATATCCTCTTTTATCTCTTGTTACCTTCATTCTTCCTCCTCCTCTATTGTTTTCTTCTTCTTTCCTTTTCAGTTTAGAGTAGCAATGATCAGTGTGCTGTACCAGTTTTCCTGTGTCTCCTGAAGCAAATTACCTCAAACTGGATGGCTGAAAACAACAGAAATGTATTCTCTCATAGTTCTGGAGGCCAGAATCTACAATCAGTTCCACTGAACGGAAATGAAGGTGTCAGCTGTACAGGAGAATCCATTCTTTGCCTCTTCCAAGTGCCGGTGGGGTGGCTGTCAGCTTTCCTTGTCTTATGGCTGCATCGTTCCAGTCTCTACCTCTGTGGTCACATGGCCTCCTTCTCTGTGTCAGATCTCCCTCTGTGTTCTTCTTACAAGGACACTTTTGATGGCATTTTGGGTCCTTCTAGATAATCCAGGTTAATGCCCTCAATCTCAAGATTCTTAATCATACCTGCAAAAAACATTTTTTACAAATAAAGTAACATTTACAGGTTCCAGGGATTAGGACATGACATCTTTAGTCTCCATTATTCAGCCCAGTACTATACAAATGTTACAAAGAGCCCTCCCTTGGACATACGGCATACAACATTGAGGCCATTTTGTATGTATGTGAGCCTCTCACCTGCAAGCATGAGAAAGGAGTCGTACCTCTGCATGCATCTTCTGTTTGCTAGAACTGTGTTCAGTGTTTGAGCAGCACCTTCCTGCCAAAGATTGAAGAAGGAAAGGGACCTCACTGTTACTTAGTAGTTCCCTGAGCACCAACCATCAGGTTCCAAGCAATGAAGGTCAGGACCAAGAGTGTGTTCCTTGTGGAGAGCTTCCTATTTTCCTCCTCAGACTTCAGAGGCTGTTTTTTGGTGAAGTAAGTTTTCCGTTGGGTGTAGTAGGTTCTGGTTCAATTGGCTAACATATCCTGTTCAGCTCAAGCTGGAGGAGATACAAAGAAGTTCCCAGAAAGGATGGATAAGGAATCCTCCCAGATAGCAATCCTACTAAATCCTCATGAGACACTGGGACTGCCAAACTTTGAGTTCTTTGCATTTAGCTTTCTTTAAATAACCCCACCACCCACAAAATATTGATATCTAGGCAAGGTTGAGGAGGATGAAAATATAAAGGAGCATGAAAATTTATGCCCACTTTCTTTCCTACCTGGTATCAATTATAAGCACACCATTTGCTCTTCCTAAAGGGGAAGGAATCCAGATAAGCTTGCAGGCATTCATTTTTATAGGACCTGTGGTCTCTAAAGCCCTATGCATCCTTGCTCATCTACTCTCAAAATTCTTATTCAATGGATTTTAGAACAGTATTCTAATTAGAAATAAGGATTACTCTTTCAAAAGAGTATTTTAAAATAACTCTAAGACATACTAGTATGTTATAATCCCATATATCAAATAATCATTTTGACTTTTTCCAGCACTAGCTTACTTGATATTGAATGGGGTGCAGTTTTGTGGGGTTGATTTGCCAGCAATATTTGGTTAGTGGCACCTAATGCCCGATGGAGAAAACATCTCAGGATCTCTGTTGACTAAGCGTGGTTTTTCTAACTCAGTATTTTTCACCCTTGGCATTATTGACATTTCAAACTGAATAACTCTTTGTGGGAGGCTGTCTTGTGTATTTTAGAATGTTTAGCTGCATCCCTGACCTCTGCCACGTAGATGCCGGGAGTATCTTCCTACCAAGTTGTAACAACCAAAATGTCTCCAGACATTGCTAAATGTCCCCTGGGAGCAAAGTCGTCACTGTTGAGAATTACTGTTCTAGCTCTGTTATGTGCTTGGTTAATAATAATAGCCAGCATTTATGGAGCACTCACTAAGTGCCAGTCACTGTACTAAGCATTTTGTTCTCATTAACGAATTTGAATCTGAGAAAATCTCACAAGGCAAGTGCCATTATTATCCCTAAGGAAATTGAGGCACAGTAGTGTTGAGTAAATGGGCCAAGAATATACAATTTGTAAAGGGAAGAAATAGGATTTGAACCAGCAGTTAGGATTTAGATTTGGTCTTAACCATGGTGGTACAGCAGTTGTCCTCTGCTCGTCTAAGAATATGTTGTTACAGACTTGAAAAGCATCTTCCTTTGAATAAACTAGGACAATGGATGGAAGGAAGGGGAAGGACCACTTATTGAGTTAATACTATGAATGGAACACTCATCTTGAAACTTTCATATAATCCTCATAAGTAGCCCTATGGAGTAGATATTGTTATATTCTTTTCTTTTATGAGAGAACCTGGATCCAAAACACGAAGTATTTTTACCCAAGGTATGAGCCAGTATAATAAGAGGCAGAAGCAGACTTTGACTCAGTGCTTTCTGACTTCTAAGCCCATACTATTTCTATTTTACTCTTCACTTTTTTTTTTTCCTTTGGACTTTAGAAAGACGTTGGGAGGGAAATTTTTAGACTCTCCATGTGCATTTTCTGATTGAACTTCTTTTCCTATAAAAATCCCAAATTACTTATAGTTGATACTTGGAGATCTTTAGCCCTCACTTGTCCTTTCCTCAGTGCCTTATGATGGGGTCCAGAGATAGTAAGATGTGCAGAGACAGGTGGGTGGGCCTGGGCATTGACAGGCCTGGTTTGAATCCCTCCTGGCTCCACCTCTCCTCTGCTCTCTGACCCTGGGCAAGTTGCATAACCACTGGGATTGTCAGCTTCCTTATTTATGAACATACCCACCTTGTAAGGTAAAGCTTAGAAATAATATATGAACATACTATTAGTTGGAATAACTTTAGTCATTAAAATTGCAAGCTATGTATTTTGCCTCTTGTTCCCTGCCTTTCAAAGCACTGGCAGCATTTCCACCCCAATTTCCCCACCCCTATCAAGGAGATCTGGAAACCTGACATTCAGAAATGTATTAAGATTCATTCTTGATTAAAATAAAGGGGTCTTGGGATAGGTGAAACGTTTGAAGTCTTTGTCAGCTAAACATCTTTCTGAAGACTGATTTGGGCACCCAGAGAAGAGGAGGTCAAGACAAGGAGACAGTGACTTCACAAGATTTTTTTCAGATGGTCCATGTGGAGAAGATTATTATGAAATACCACATACTGTGAACTGTATTCACAGACAGCAGTAATGAATATCAAGAGCTTGCTATTAAAGAAAAAATTTATTTTGTCAAAGCTTGAACTGTGAGCTGGATAGGTGGGACTTGACCTAAGGCTTATGTTTTTAACTATAGGAAATAAACACACATACATATGCATAACAACGGTACAGAGTGGGGAAAAGTACAAGAAATACTGAGAAATGTAATTCTCTAGGACAATGCTGTGTATTTCACAACTCAAATATGTGGGGAGATATTAATAAAGTTCTTGGTACTTGTAAATTGAGCAAAGAAAATATCCTTCCAGTTCGTAGAAATATGTATCACATGTACTTAACTCGATGGATTGAGACCTTACAAGGTGACCTGGTACTCAAGGGAGATGCCATTAAAAAAAAAAAAGAAAAGTGTTGATGGAGAAGAAGGTGTTCATAGACAGTTGCCTTGCTGAGAATGTGGGTCACAGTCGAAAGAGATTCCAAAAGTAATGTGATAATACTGCATATCTACTCAAGGGCAACCAGTGGAAATGTTCTGAATCAAAAATAACTTAGCATTTGAGAATTCTAAGAGGACATTCAGTACATCTCCATCCAGAGAAATTGGGAAGGAGGGATGAGTTCATTTGTTTCAAGATTTTAAGAGATTAATTTGAGTTATGTTATAAATTTATTGTTGAAAATGTTAAATCTCATTGCTAATTGAATTTCACTAAAATTAAGACTTCAAGGAAAGCTGATATTTATCTGTTAGGCAGAAATCAGTTAAATTCAATTAACTGATTTTTAAAACATGTTTTTGCAGTCTCTGTGTGTAGACCAAGGCTGTAAAACTCAATTACATGTTAAGTAATAATGCTATCACATTCTGGTTATCAGAAATGGTCAGTCATGCTGAAATTCAAAAATGGCATATTGGATATATGCCACTTCAGCAAATATTCTAATAGCAAAGTCTATGTATAGCTGAAGAATTCCTAACCCTCTCTTTTGCTTTCACTCAATAATGGGTATAATAAAATTTCACACCAAGAAAGGAACTTGGAAACTCCTTTGGCCTATTATGACAGAATTTGAGCTGAATATTCATTTGTGAATTCAAGAAGTAAAGAGGACATGACAAACAAAGCTTTTCTAGTTATTACTCCTTGGAAATCATATGGGTTCATTCTGTAATATGGCGTGGAAAACTAGGAATAAACAAATTTTTCTTTTTTCAGAAAACAACCCATATCATGAACTGTGTTAGAAGAAACTATACTAGACACAAAATAAGAAAAAAAAAAAAACAGATTAAGAAAGGAAAATATTGCTAATCTGTGTGGGAAGGTGACAAATAGAAAAGGCAATAATGGAATTCATCATTTTTTGATGGTGCTTGATTTGGAAGCTGAGGTTAGGGTTTAAATATGGAACCTGAGTTTTCTTTCTGGCTGTAATATGCCAGTCATGCAGACCACCCCCTCTGAAACAGAACCATATTGTGGTTTACAACCTTCAGGGAAAGAGACTAGATAACCTTCCTTTGCCTTTTACAAGAGCCAAGACAAGCCATGTAAGGTAGAAAAAAATTTCCAGGAAAAGGAGGTGGAAGAAGCTACCTCTCATTGACTGCTGTCACTTGGGTCACTGGAAATACACATACATGCCCAGGACGTGCGTAGAAGCTTTGGGGAAGTTGGAGACATTAACCCTGAGTGCTGCTGAGCAGAGACTTCAAAGGCCAGGCACAGTGCAAGAACCAGAAGCCAATCAGAGTAAAGGGGGATGTTTGAACAGAGGGAGAGGGCCATATAAAGACTAAGGGTTAGTGGTTTTTCTCTCTCTCTACTGTCTGTTCTATCGGACTTCTGCCAATCTGGGCAGTTATTTACAACTCCAAGAGGACAAGAAGGGTAAGGTGAGTCTGGGGTCAACTAGACAGTGTTTATTCACGTACAGTTTGTCCCTTTGCAGTTGCTCTGTGAGATAGGTTAAATTCTCGTCATGAGGACCAATGTACCCAATGTATTCTACTTGTTTACTCTGCACCTGCTTGAGGAGTCTGCCGCTGACACATGAGCTCACAAATACACATTTAAGAAAGGATAGTGGAATGTACGACTGTCGATGCAGGCCCACTGTTTCCTCTCTATCTCTCTCTTTGCGTGGGGAGAAGCTGGGATTCATGACACTTATGCCTCCCTCTGTAAAACGGGGCTGGCACTTTTTGCAGCCTGTGTGGCAAGTGCACCGAGATACTAGATGAGATGCCGCTCTTGGAGGTTTCCCTTAGAAGCAAGACACAAAATGGTTCTAAGGTGGCAAACTTTAAATACATTCTTCTCTAGGAATTGTTTTCTGGTGAGGATCAGAAAATAGAAATAGTCTGGAGAAGAGAACATTTCAACTTCTAAAAGACCTGCGTCTCAGTTGTGAGCATTTTCTGATGCCTGGAGATGCACGGGCTCGTGGAGTGATGGATGGTTGGCCGAGCGATGAGGCCAACACAGTATTAGAACAACATGTGGGGATGGTACTCAGGGATCAGCTCTCACTCTTTGTTTCCACGCCATCTGGGTAGAGATTTCTAACCCCTCTTACATGCTATTTTAAATAGGGCTAAGGGGTAAGCAAACCTCTTAAATGTCTTTCTTTGCTAGTCTGGATGTTACTCTAGTGATTCCTCTGCAAGTTTTAATTTGAGATAGTGATTATCAATACTAAACTGTCCAATAAAAATATAGTCTAATATATTTGGTGTTCAAGTTGAGGACTGAGGCCATAAAATGCAATGCTTTACTTTTGGTTGTTTTGAAATAAAGATCAAAAAGAATTAAGAGATGTTTTCAGAATAGAATGGTATTATCTGAGCTGATGAATCAAAGGTGTAGGTATTACCCTCCACCCCATAATGAAATTCCTTCCTAATGTACTGACATGTATATAAAAAAGAAGGTAGCTCACTTAAAACTGTTTTAGGAGGGAAGTTGTTGGGACCTCAGTAAAAGGAAAGATAGGTTATTCTCATGATTGTCATCTTGTTTCTTAACTTCATGATTAATGATGGTCACATGATTGTCATCTTGTTCCTTAACCTCATGATTAATGATGTTCACTGAGAAAAAAAGTTCTTAAGAATGTTGTTTGGAACAGTTCTGCTGCCTTTAGGGTGCAAACACATGTGTGCCCTGTATTCCGCCATGGGAACTTGATGCCTCCCAGATGGTACTTCCAGAAAACTCTGGCAGAGCTGGCCCATTGACTTTATCGCCCAAGCAACAGGAGACAGAGGAATGGATATGGGTGAGACCACATGGTTAGATGTAGGTCACTGTCAAGATTCTAGCTTTTATTTGGGAAGGGGCAACAAATATATTATTAGTAACCTGTTATTATATTACTATAAAGGTATCATTTTGTGCTTTGCTTACCAGCCATTGACCAAGGGCAGGAGGGCTCCACTAGAAAGTACTTCCTTTTTAAATGTCATCTACATGGGCTCTGTTTGGTTTTACAGGTTCTCATTGCACCTTTGTATTGCATGTTAATCTATAACTGCTGCCTCCAAGTCAGTTTAGAAGCAGCCAAGGCATAAATCCTAAAGAGCAAAAGTTTTTAATTGAGTAAAAGTTTTCAATGTGTTTGTACACATACATGTGGGCATGTACATATGTGTATATGTGTGTTCATATGTATATATAATCTTCATATATTAGGTGGCTTTATATTATTAACAATGTTAGTTTTTTGCACATATACACATACACACTATCGTATATTTGTATACAGCTTTTTATTTTCCAAAATACTTCCCACAGATTATCTCCTTCTGAACTTCATAGTCACTCTGCACAGAGGTTATGTGACCTGTCCAAATTCACACTTAGAAAGTGGTAAAGCTGGGACTAGCAAATAAAGTTTCCTGATTCATAGCCAAGAGTTCTTTCCACTACAACAGCTGTCAGTGGTTACTGGGAAGGCTAGGGGAAGAAACTGATTTGACTTCTCTGAAGTTGAGAATTATAGATAGTTACTGAAATATCAGCAGTGCAGTTTTTTCCCAGGTCAGCTGATCCAGAGCCGTCCTATCTATAATTGAGATAAGTTGTTTAAGTGGCCATGTATAACTTTGGTATGTTTTGTCTATATTATGCTATATTCCACCATCATCTGGTGCTCTTGTTCTTTTATGTTACATATCTTTTTTATTGACTTTATTTTTGACACCTAAACAATCTTATAGCTATTCATTATACTAGTAATAAAAGGTATGCAGAGCAAGAATCTTGAATCATATTTTTCTCCAACTGCCATGAGTGGCAAGACAATATAATAAAATTCTATTTCTAGTACTTCCCATTAGTCAAAAAAAAAAATTTAGATGGAAATTGGTGATTATGGCATACAAAATTGACACTATTATTTCAAGGTTAAAAACTGGTAAAATTCTTTCTTTTTTTTTTAACATTCTCTTTTCAGACCCTCCCCCCATTTCTTTATCTAATTCATGGTAAGTCCAATAAGAGAAATAAGGCAACTTGGAAAGTCTTTGGATTATTCAACCAGCATTCTCAGCCAGGGTTAGGAAAAGAAATGGAAAAACTGTTACTTCATTACAAACAACATAATCATAATCAAAATCAACCCTTCTCCGTTTGAAATCAAAATGCCATTATCAAATAAAGAATGACAGAAAGGCCCTCAGTAATAACCTCGGTGTGATAATGAGTTTTCGAGAAGTTCAGCCTGACATAACAGACTTGTGTCATTTAAAAATCTGTTTGTCCTATAGGTCCTAAAGACAAATTTCACCATTGAAACAATATTTTTTCCTTGAAAAGTAATGCAAAACCTCGCATTCCCTGGATAGGGGTTGAGATGTTGTAACAAAGAAAACCCCAAATGTTATTGGCTTACATAGAAGGAAGTATATTTGTCTCTCACAGTAGTCTGGCTGATCCAAGTAGCGCAGTGAGTGGATCTACTCCTCTAGGTCATTAAAGGACACGGATTCCTTCCTTTCTGCTTCATTGCCACATCCTGAATGTCATGCTCCTCAGCGTTGACAAAGCTGGGTCACTACCGCTTGTACGTTACAGCCCACAGAAAAGAGAGAGGAGAGAGTCCAGGGCAGGTGTCTTTAAGGAAAGGACCGAGAAATGACAGATATCAATTCCACTCCACTTCCATTGCCAGGAATCTCATCGCATGCACATGACTTAGCTTCAAGGCATGCTGGGAAATGTAGTCTACAACGGGGAGGCCATGTTTGTAAAAAACATGGAGGGGAAATGTTGGAGAGGGGAAGCAAGTGGACTCAATTAGTATTAATAAAAGAAAGTAGAGGATGGGGGTGTCCAGCTAGCAGTATCTACGACAGCCATGATATACAAAGTAGAATACATTTATTCCAGCAGGACTAATATCCACAACAAATCATTCACAAACAATTAGACGATTAGATAATGAATTAATACTGGTAGCACTTGGGTTCTTTAAAAATCATGGTTCTCAAGTTTTTTCAGTCTATCACTTCTTTGGGGTAAAAGTTATGCAGATCAACTATATTTACTCTGCATGAAGATTTAGTTATGTACCTGGCTTTGTTTTTCATGCAATACAAGTAGATTAGAGAAGAATGCCATTTTTTTTTTACATTATTGAAGAATGAACTTTTCTAAGTTAACTTACCAAGTAATGGAAGCTTGCCATATAAAAGATATTTAACATCTTCTTTTGTATGTATGTGTATGCATGTGTGTGTAATACTTATGAAAAGGGATTATATATTTTTCTGCCTCTTTAAATAGGGTGTACTGAGCTCAGTTGAATTAATTTATACTTTTATTCAATGCACATTGATTGGGTGTCTACTTTCTATCAGTGTACATGAGGCCTTGCATATGGTTCAGGTTTAATCTTCCCAACAACCCAATGTGGCAGGTCAAATTTTTCCTATTTCACATATGAAGAAACTGATTGTTAAGAAATTTAGGTAACATATTCAAGGTTACATAACCAGCTAGATTTAAATTCCAGTCTCTGCTATTCATCCTACTTCTCTGGGTTTGCTTTATTCAAAAAATATTTATCAAGCAACTTCTATAGATCAGACAGTTTTATATGTTTTACTCTTATTTAACCCCAGAACAATCCCATGAAGTAGATATTATCTTTCCATTTTGTAGATGGTGCAACCATAGTTCAGAAAGGTGAAGTATCTTATACAAGATTGCAGAGCAATGGGTGGAACAGGCAGGATTTAAATCCAGAGCAGTGCTCTTTCCAGTTGGAACTTATATTTTCTGCTATTTGAAGTCACCACTCCCATTGGGCTCCCCACTTAGACACAATGCAGATTTGCCTTACCGCCTTCTGCTCTACATTTTCTATCTACTGACCCAGCGTGTCCTGATAGCTCCATTGCAGAAATGTCTCTCTGGTCCACTCTCCAACATAGCCAGATCTTTATCATTTGGGGCCTGGATCATTTCAACTGTTTCCTAACTAATCTTTCCATAATCAAATTATCTTTCCTTAGTCCAGTCACATTGTCATGAGATAATCACCATTAAATAAATAAAATATCCAATTACAATTCTTCCATGCTGAAAACTATTTGCTTCTTTATCTCTGTGGAATAATATCTCAGTTCATTACTTTGGTATACAAGTCTCTTCACAATTTAGCTGAACACTCATTTCTCATCACCCAATTCCCACCCAATCTAATTTCTCCATACTCCAAACCCATCTGCTTTTTCATGCCTCAGTACTTTTGTAGATGATGTTTTTGTGACCTAGAGTAATCTTTCCCATTTTTTTCTGTCTGGAAAATTTCTACACATTTTAAAAGTTGCAATTATAATTATAAAATTGCTTCCTCAAATGACATTGACCCCCCCCTTCTCTGGTCCCATAGCACTCTTGTGTATCTTAGTATAGTGCAATAAGTGTTATCATAAGTACCTGCCTGTCTCACCCACAATATACTCTCCTTGACAGCCAGGACCACCTGGTTCATTATGTAAGTGTTTTATTGGGAACAATGGACTGAACTCAGCTGCTAGACATTGCATAAGGGCAGTTGGGAGGTAGTCATCATTTAACAATAAAACAAGTCATCTGTTTCTTGAATACTTACTCTAGACAAATCACTGTGCCTGGTACTATAAAGGATCAAAAAAGAATAAGAGGCCAGGAAGGATAGGGAGGAAGAGGAGATGAAGAAATGTGTATCAATGGGTACAAATATACAGTTTGATAGAAGAAATAAGACCTAGTTTTAGATAGATCAATAGGGTGCCTATAGTTTACAATAATCTGTTGTACAGAGCAAAATAGCTGGAAGAGGATAATTTGAATGTCTCTAGCGTAAAGAAAAGGCAAACATTTAAGGTGATGAATAGCCCAAGTACACCGATTTGATCTTTACAAATTATATGAATATGTTACATTATCACTTGTATTCTGAAACTATATCATACATCAATAAAAAATAAATTTTAAAAAAAGAATAAAATAATTCTAGCCCTTAACTCCTTACCCTAGTTTCAAATTTAATTAAGCAGTTAAGATTAATAGTTTGGAAATTAGAGCTTTTATGTACCTTCTTAATTGTTCCTTGTTTAGACCTATTAGACTATAAACTCCTCCAGGATGGATTCTCTTTTCACTCTTGTTTTTTCCAGCTTCTGTTATTGTTTCTGGCACATAGTAGGTATTCAAAAATCTTTGTTCAAAGATGAGTGAATAGCACATTTTCAAAAGCTCATAAAGTAACCATGTTTGAAGTACAAAGTGAGTGGCGTAGCCTCCACAGATATTACTGGAGATGAGATGAAGGTCCAGGCACTGAAAGAAGATTTGGGTCAGTCTGAGACATAGGAAAGACTTGAGAAAATTAAGAAAGTAATGAAGATATAGAAACAAATATGAGAAAATGCACTGTATTAGTCTCATAATCCAACGTAAATACTACTTAATAAACCACCCCCATGCTCAGTGTCTTGTAACAGCAAACATTTATTTTTACACTTGTAGGTCTGCTGATTCAGGCTGGCTTAGCCAAGTGGCTCTGTTTCAGCTGCAGGCCACCTGAGTTAGGGTTGACTCCAGGCTGTGGTTTCAGTTCAAGTCTGTTCCACATAGCTCCATTCTTGTGGTTGGTGTCTTGAGGAGAGCTTAAGTGTATTTTGGATACGGGAGGGACGTAAACAATTGTGACCAAGAGAATATGCTGTTACATTGATTCATTGGTTGTTCACAATTATTCATGCCCTCCTTTTATTAAAATTATATATTCACACCCTTTGCCATATGATTTTGCCAAACCTCCACTAGAGTAAATAGAGGACATTTCCCAGCTCTCTTGATGTTGGGTTTGGCCATGTGGTTTGCTTTGACCAGTGAAATGTGGGTAGAAGTCACAGTGTGCCAGTTTCAAGTTAAGACCTCAAGGGGCATTGCTTTTGTTGTTGTTTTTCATCCTCTTGTGCTCCTGCTCTTTGCTGGTCCAAGGAGGATGAGAGACATGTGATGTAAATTTGATCATCATCCAAAGCCTGGAGCCCAGCCAACTACAGACTGCAGCAGATCCTTCCTGGCTGACTCTCTAACCAGTGAACATGAAAAATATACCTTTATCATTGTAAAACCCTAAGTTTGCAGTAACAGTTGACTAATACAGGTGTGGAAGTGGACAGTAACGAGGAGTATTCAGAAGTTATGTTAGAAAGGGGGCCAAGGACTCATTGAATGGAGACATGACCAGGACATAGGATATAAGGACTGACAGAATAAAGAGGCAGCAAGGGAGAAGGGTCAAAGCTGACTAATTGGTTGAGTCCAGGTTGAATGCTGGCACCACTGGCTAAAATGACTACTTCAGTAACCATGAAATTTTAAAGCTAAATGGGATCTTCAAATTATTTTGGATATTACAATCTCCAAGACAGAATTAACATACAGAATTATTTTGTGTGGCCAGTGTATTATAGATTTTTAAAATTTGAATTCAAATGCAGTAGGCAGGCCATATAGCCTCCTGTTCTTTACCTTACCTACTCCTCTTTCTTCATACCTTTGAATTTAAGTTTATATCCCCTGGCAATCCAATCACCACTTCTTCCCAAGCATATTGATTTAAAGATGAATGTGAGAGATGTGAATTATAATGTTGACAACAGCTGGTGTGAGTTGAGCCACTTATTATGGTTTCAGACATTGCTCTAAGTGCATATCTTATGTCATGAATCTCCATGTTTCAGATAGGGCAAAAGAAGTTTAAGTAACTTGCCTGAGGTCAACAGTTGGAAGTGGAAGAGCCAGGATTCGAAAAGTCCAGTTTATTGAACAGCCTCAGTTAGGTCACCTCAAACATAAAACAGATTATTTTGTGGTAAACACTTTTTCTAGCTGGCCTAGTATGAATCCCCCTTCCCTTCCTGATAGCAAATTCCTTAACTACATCATGAGCAGATTCATAACTTCCCAGTCCCTTTTGGGTGTTAAAAGACTATCCAATTTAAAACTCCAGTGTCAACTCTAATTCATATCTTTCCTTTCCATGATCACCTGCCTGGCCTGGGACTCAGAGTCCCTGAAAGGAAAGAGTGGTGGTATGCTCTGTCATTCCTCTCCACTCTTGCACCTGGGAATGTGTGGCACGTCTGGGTGTACATGGGGGTGGGGATTGAGGTCATGATCTGGTTCTCTAATTCCCTTTTCAAGTTCTATGACCTTGGTTGGCATAGGGATGGTTGGGGAAATAAAGGAAGAATGGCAGACGTTTCTTGACTCAATTACCTGGGTTTTAGTTTTCTTTCTGTAAATTGGCTTCGCTTCTCTGGCAGACAGAAACTGGCCTTCTATGTTGTTTGTGTGACAGGTGTCTAAATGCTGATTCTCTGTATAGTATATCACATGTATAAGTTCTTTGAAGATGGTCTGGGAGGTAGGACTCTTCATATCCTGTTATTCCTGAGTTAGACATTCCAGCTCTGGCTTTACTTTGCCCATCCCAGCTCCCACCCCTAACAGTATAGCTATAGCTTCTTAATCCTGGACCCCCTTGACTGGGTACCAGCAAGAATAGCTCCAGCCCAGCTAGATGTCCCAGAGGAAAACTCAGACAGCCCTGCCACACCAGAAGGAGCTCCTCTGCTGCCTACTTTCTCCAATTTAGCCTCTCTTACCAATTCTTTTATTCAAGTAAGCATGAGGTAGACCAAGAAGTCAGCTGCCTGTGCATCCATCCAAACAGGGAATAAGAATGTCAGTCTCCCCTTTCCACAGGCATCCTCCAGTCATGAAGTGTCACTCACTTCCCACTTGACTGTAGTATGGGTGAGAGAAGGAAGGGTGGCCCCAGAGGTCCCCTCAGGCCAACAACTCAGGCCCGGCACTCTTGACTACCATGCCTCTGCCAACAAGGAGAGAGGTAAGGTTTGCCATGTTGACCTTTCATCTCATGTGAATATGTACAACTTAAGGCCAACATAGTTAAAAGTAGGGTAGATTGTGTTACTCCTGTGTAAAGAGATTGTGTCTCAACTGACTATATTACTGTTGTAACCTAAGGTTGAGAAAAGACTATTCTAGGGGCTGGGGGATAAATCTCAAAACTGGCAAAAACATGCAATTCATAGGTACTCAAAATAATGACTATGATATTCATCATCTCATGATAGTTTAGATGTTTCTGAAATTCATCACGAGTCACTTTTGCATAGGACTACCGTGCAACACAGATGTTTTTATCTTGGAGTTGTCCTTCTTCACAGCAGTTGACTTTTTTCACTGGGACTTGCCCTATTTGCTGCTTCCTGGTCTTGCTGCAATGATTACTTTACCAGTTCTTACTGAAGGCCAATTCAGAATTGGAAGCAATTGTCTCTGGCAAACCAATATAATTCTTGCCTTTCATTGATGAGAAAAATGAATCCGAAAGGGGTTATAAAAAGTGCCCAAGGTCATACAACTAGTAGGCCAGTCAGTCCAAGGTCACACAGACCATCAATCAGTGCTAATTTTAGTGCTAATTTTAGGTGCATCAAGCCTATGAAGGGAGAAGTAGAGGTCACTCTGAAAACTTTCTGCGTATATCCCATAGTCCTTGTACTGTTCTTAATATTTTTTTCATATTTTTTTAATGTGTCTGTTTAACACATTACCAAGTATTCAGAGATATGATTCTACCATCTCCCTCTGGCCACTCTCCTGTACGCTTTTAATACAGTTTAGAAGCTGTGTTACCCTGCTTATTATTTTTCTGTGTACCACTAGGGGATGGCCCTGTATTTTGGTCTTCCCAGCTCCTGCAGTGAAGAGTTACTTCATTAGACCAAAGTCCTAATGAGAATGATCCTTTCTTCCAGAACAAGCATCCACAAAATCGGCTATATTTCTTACTAATTTTCATACAAATTTCCAAATGAGAGAAAAAGCATGCTTCAATATGCTTTGCTTCACCTTTAATTTTGGCACTTCCTTCAGAGCAGAATCGTATAGCATGGAATAGCCAGGTACCAGAAAATAAGGATGTTAGCATTTCTTTCTTTTTCTTTTTCTTTTTTATAATTTATTTACCTTGAAAAGTCTATCATTTGTGATTCCAATTAAAGAATTCCCCTCTTCTCTAGTAGGCTGAATTATTTCTCTTGTCTGTCTAAACTATGCCCCAGGTATATGCAACATATCCCCAGATGATTAGACCTGTGTGTTTTTATATCTTGTCTTCCATGTTAGACATCATTCCAGCCACTTGAGATTTCTGGTGCGTTTTGTGCAGTTATTCCTGTTGTCATTTTGTTGCTCTTCTGAAGGGTCCTATTGAGACAAACATTTAGTGTCATTGTAAGAGTTAGGTGAGATGCTTTATGTAAAGTTCTTAGGACAGTGTCTGGTAGGCAGTAAACACTCAAAAATGTTAGCCATTATTATTATTTTGGCCAGAATAACCTCAAGTGTCTTCCTCAGTAGAAAGAGATTAGAATTTTCAACACCTCTCTACCCTTCTCGGTGTCTTCCTTACCCTCCACTCACAATTCGGTCTCTAGTCCTGTGGCTAACCAGGACAACTCAATCATTTGATCTCTACATCAAACGATTGAGTTCAGGAGTCTTTATGATTTTCCTCTCATCTAGTGTCTGCCAGATAATCATCATTTTTCTAAGGTTGGTTGGTTGGTTGGTTGGTTTGAGACAGAGTCTCACTTTGTTGCCCTGGCTAGAGTGCTGTGGCATCAGCTTAGCTCACAGCAACCTCAGACTCCTAGGCTTAAGTGATCCTCCTGCCTCAGCCTCCTGAGCAGCTGGGACTACATGCATGCACCACCATGCCTAGCTAATTTTTCTATTTTTTGTACAGACAGGGGTCTTGCTCTTGCTCAGGGTGGTCTTGAGCAGGCAATCCTAGCCTCAAGCAATCCTCTCTCCTCGGCCTCCCAAAGTGCTAGGATTGTAAGCATGAGCCACTGTGCCTGGCGTGTTTGTTTTTGAAGATTGCTGTCCTTAGTACATTTTCCCTCCCTTGTTCTGTTTGTAATCACACTGCTGTCCTTGAATTAATGGTAAACTTTTATATAACTATGGAATCGTAGGTCATGAGCTCTGGTGTGGGACACCAACTGTTCAGAAATATCATTGTAAATTTCCTTAAACCCAAGTTTAGTTTTTCCATGTTGTTTGAAGTCCATGAGAATTTTACTTTTGTCTTTTTTCTTGGCAACCACTTACATGGATAGGACAATATGAATGTTTTAGATCTTTTGAGTTTACCAATTCATTAATACTTTTTTTCATACATATTTTTAACATATATTTCTAAGTTCTGGCATCTTGCTCCTCCCTTCAAGCATGTTTTAACTACTTCCTGTCATAGCGAACATGTTTTTTTTCCACTGTTGTATAACTGCCTAATTTCTAAGTTTTGGAAGACTTAATTTCAGCTAGGTTGTCATGTGAACAGAGAAGATAGCTCTTTGCATTTCACGTAGTTCCATATCTCGTTCCTTGCAAATCCTATTAATTTTCCAGATTCACTGATTTTTTTCTATGTTTTCTCCGAAGAGCATAGCATCCTGTTAGTATTTAAAGAGGTGCTTTTTAGAGGTTCTGTCCCTCCTATGTTTTCAAACTTCTCTAAAATTTCAGTAGTTTTCTAGAGATAGAGCTAATGTCACTTTCCAACTTTTCATATTTTTTTCCAGAGAGAAAGGAGGGCATATGCAATTTGAAATTTTTTGTTTTTGATCATGCACAATTAAATTTACATTTGGGGGAGCTTCCAATCTAGATCTTGGCTTCCTGGGCTGGTGGAGCTTATCTCTCTCCACTGGACCAGGATAAAGACTAGCTTCCTAGGTAAATTCACATTTTCCTCTTCATATTCAGATTTGTTGTTGTCCTAAAGCAACATTCATTAGTTTTTCTTCTCTCAGGCCTAGACCTCTAGCCATGGGTATTTATAACCATATTTTTTTGGATTATATGTTTCTATTTGTATTTTTTCCATTTGTGATTACTCTGTCAAGACTTCTTATGAATACTTTTGTTTCCTATCGCCTTTGAGACCTCTTTCTGCCTTATTTATTTTTTTCAGGCTTTGAGCTACTCCTATCCCTGCAGTTGCTCTACCTTCCATTGAGTCAACGAATATTTATTGAGTGCCTACTATATGCCAGGCAGTGTACAAGACCCTGGAGATGCAAGGGTGAACAAGGTAGACAGGGTCTCTGCTCTCATAGAGTTTTCATTTTAGGGTGCAAGACAGACAAAACCAAGTAAACAAGTAAATGACTAATAGAATTTCAGATACTAATGTAGGCTGTGAAGTAAATGATACAGCACAATGAAGCAGAGAGCTGGGTTTGGGCAAGCATGCAGGCTATTTTGTTGATAGGATGATTAAGGCCTCTCTGAGAAGATGACTTTGAGCTGAGAATAGAAGGAAATAAAAGCTCAGAGAAGGGAGTTTCAGGCAGAGGGAACAAGAAAAATGAAGACCTTGAGGTGGGAAATAGCTGTTCAAGGAGCGGGGAAAAGGACACTGTGGCTGTAGCAGAGCTAGCGAGAGAAGACTGGAAAGAGGTAACGCTGGGGCAGTGGGAAGGGATCAGATCACATAGGACACTGGAAGGTTAGTAATGAATTTAGATTTTATTCTAAGGATTATAGGAAGCCAACAGATGGTTTTGCACCAGGGGAAGATATGAATTTATGAGATCAGTTTAGCTATTGTGTTGAAAATAGACCACAAGGAGCAAGAGTAGAGCAAGGAGACCCATTGGAGGCTACTCTTTTTTAGGTAGAATGGTGTTTTTATTTTTGTCTGTCCTTATTAAATCCAAGTAATACAAAAATAACCCAAGATGACTCATACGAGGACATTTCTTATTTCATACATAAGAAGCTCAGTAGCAGGGTGTACTCTTGGATTGGCTGTTTCAGCAATGCAATGACTTCGTCCAGATGTGCCCTCTGCCATCATGGGTTTTATTTCATCCTCATGCCAGATAGCTGATGGAGCTCTAACCATTGTACCCCCCAATGGTCAAGTCCAGAGGTAGGAGAGAAATTATTGTATCATGGGGCAATCTCTTAGCAAGTGTGCTCTTGTCTAAGTTTGCCTTCTACCTCTTTGACCAGAATTGTTTACTCCTAAACCCACCACTGACAGAACGTATGCGATTATCCCTATTTGCTTGGGCTAATTATGAATATTTGAAGATGGAATGGATAATGGGGAGTCAGCGTCTACTGCCATAGTCCAGACAGAAATAAACACCCAATGCCTAGCCCAATAATGTGTGATATACAGCAGGACCTCAAATCAAAACCAAAACCAAACAAATGATTTTTGGATACTTCAGAAAAACTTGAGATTTTCCCCTGGAGGCACTTCTGTTTCTAAACAGGGTTATCCTGCCTGTACCATAACACAAAGATATTCAACTAACTTTTTAAGCTTTCTTGTAAAGCGAGTGAATATTTGAGTGTCTCTTACATGAAAGGCAATATTCTGGGAACCTTACACGTGAGAACTGCTTTAGACTTCACAACCATCCTATGAAGCAGGTGTTCTTAAATCCATTTTGCAGAACAAAAAGCTGGGCCTAATTAAATTGACGAAGATCACATAGCAATTTTTGCCTTTGTCACAAGACCATGTACATTCTTTTTAGAATTTTAAGAATAAAATAAAAATATATTTATGGCCATAGTTGGATCTGCATACTTGAGCCTTTTTAAAGGATTCTGAAGGGCTCACAGGCTGTACGAAAAGCAATAATCTTCAAATTGAACAAATAAAGATCAGAAGTGATATATCACTTAGCAGCTAACTCCGAAGGCATAGCTCTTCTATTTGACAACTCACACATAAAAAAGACAGTGCCTAATTATTTTAAAAATACCTTGTTCAGAGGAGGGTGTTGTTCTGTGGATATTGAAGTGGTATTTTTTTTTTAGAGTGGAATTATGAAAGACAAAATCAACAACGTTATAACTTTTTCCACCTGAAGGCAAGTTATTTATTCCATTCAGCCTGGAGTTTTGTCTCTTGTGTTTTTAACCTCTGCCTCTGTGTGTACTCTGCACTGATATTGACCAAACCACAGCTGCTGAGATGTGAAATTAGGTGATTTAAAGATTCACTTCTGATTCTCAAGATATGCTCCAGGGCATACCGTGATGTGCTGTAGGGCATAAAATGATCTCAAGCTGGGGCTAAGGGGAAAAAAAAATATTTCCACAGTAACAATAAATATTGCATAGTGGCAAGGTGGTTAGAAAATAATGTTCTTAAAAATTTTCAAACGACTATACTTTTCATAAAATCTAGTCATAAGGCAGGAAACTAAACTGTATCGATTGTTGACTTATACAATGGAAACCCTCTGCGTTGTTCAACATGTAAATTGTTCTCATCAGTTCAAAGATTAAATCCGCTTTTTTTTTTCTAAGCTAATTGGGGATCAATGTGTGGAGCTAAAAATAAATATAAAATCTCTGGGAGAGTTTTGTTACATCCAGATTTTAATTTGTCTGTGGTAATGAGAAGAAAAGGGGATGGGTAAAGGGGATGGGTAGCCCTTGAGTGTCCAATTCTCAAGCATGGAGTATTGGTGTAGAAAACAAGATAATCTCACCAGCGCTTTGATTGATCTGTAATTTGCATAATCAAGAGTAAAGGATAGTCTTAGAATATGGTCTTCCAAATAACTTTTATCTGTGTTACCAGAAAACAATGAAACATTGACTAAATACTTCCTGGGCATGTTCCTTTCTATCCTCTGGCAGAGCTTCTGTGAGTGCAATGATCAGAAAGTAGTGGAGGAAAGTAGGCAGAAAGAGAAACAAGGAATCTGGGTTAATTTCCAAACTGAATAATCAGCTTCCTACTAAAGAAGAGAATTGGCAAGGCTGTATGGAAGGTTCCATGATTCCTTCGTTCCCATTGTGGCAGCAGTATGTAAGCTGGCAAGAGGGACCTGCAAATACTATGGATAAACATAATCATTTCTCAAAGGCACCCATTTAACTCACTATAATTTAAAATTACACAGCCCTACTTGCCCTGCATACATCTTCTTCTGTGTTGAGTCTACAACTGTGCTTGAGAACCTAACAAGCGTTGCTCTGAATGGTGTGTTAGCGTGGAAAGCTTTATAGTTGGTGACACACTTGGGAATTTGCAAGCTTAGCCTGGGAAAAAAAAAATCTGCCTTCCCTCCCTCAATCTTGGAAAAACTTGGCCCCCAGTCCAGGGGCTCATATTCGTTGATTCTCTGCTACAGGCTCCTTTTTGTGATTTTAAAAAACCCTGCTCAGTTGTGTCACTCCACGTTGTACAGAGCAAAGACCTGGTACTCCTGGGCTTACGTCACAGATAGCTTACATACTTCGCAAATGAGCAGAGATTATTGGAATCCTTTTATTAATAGAAAACCTGCAGATCTATTAATATACTGACTTTACATATAATGAAGTGGAACTCAGAGAGTTTAAATGACTTACCCAAAGTCACACAGCTAGTAAGTGTCGGAGCCAGAATTTGAATCTAGGTTGGTGTGATGGTGATGGCCATGCATTTTCCACTGCATTGTACCTCTCAGGTTTATATGAAGAGGGAAAAGTAAGTACCAAGAGGTAAAGAGGGGAGTGTTGTCTTCAAGCAGTGTGGTGCTTGGCATGTAGTAAGCATATAACATGCATTTCTTTCTCCCTTCCTTCCTTCCTTCCTCCCTTCCTTCCTTCCTTTTTTTCGCTTTTTTGAGATAGAGTCTTGCTCTGTTTTCTGGGCCTAGAGTCCCATGGTGTCAGCCTAGCTCACAGCAACCTCAAACTCCTGGGTTCAAGCGATCCTCCTGCCTCAGCCCCCTGAGTAACTGGGACTACAGGTGTTCACCACCACATTTGGCTAATTTTTGTTTCTATTTTTAGTTGCCGGGCTAATTTTTTCTATTTGTAGTAGAGATGGGGTCTTGCTCTTCTCAGGTTGGAAACATGTATTTCTTGATTGAAAAAAAAAATGAAGTAATGAACAACTGTTTTATGGTTTTTTTCTTCCATACTTGTTCAATCTTTTAAATGACCATTTACTACTTTTGTAATTATGAAATAAAGAAAACAAGAGAGAGAGAGAGAGAGAGAGAGAGAGAGAGAGAGAGAGAGAGAGAATTGTTCTTTTCCACAGATGCAGAAAATGGTTGGGGGTGGGGATAAATGCCTGTAAAAAGTTTTAAGAAAGGAATGTTCTTCAAAGTTCAAATCATCACTGTTAGCACTGGGTCAGTGATTATTGGTTTAATGTATTTAGTTCTTAGAATGTTCAATGTCACAAAGTGACCTTGTAATTCTCTTCCCCTTGGTCTCTCCGTCTGTGAGCAGATTTAATCCCTGTTGCCCATCCAGGAGAACAAGATGTTCCAATGAGTAAAGAGATGTAAAATACACTCAGAGCTTTGAATAAAAAGCCCTGTGAATAGGGAACTGTGTTATAAGTAAAGTTGCAAGCCAGTACACATACAACAGTTGCTTGATTTATAGCCTATAGGGCTTTAAACACATCACAGAGAATTAGAGACCATAAAGAAATTGCAGTGAGGCCGGGCATGGTGGCTCACGCCTGTAATCCTAGCACTCTGGGAGGCCAAGGCGGGCGGATCGCTCAAGGTCAGGAGTTCGAAACCAGCCTGAGCAAGAGTGAGACCTCGTCTCTACTATAAATAGAAAGAAATTAATTGGACAACTAAAAATATATAGAAAAAATTAGCCGGGCATGGTGGCGCATGCCTGTAGTCCCAGCTACTCAGGAGGCTGAGGCAG
>CAUYRT010017903.1:0-28261 GCA_963574885.1 Lepilemur ruficaudatus
ATCTTCGTAGGGTACCCCCAGTCCACATACTGACCATTCTGAAGCTAGGAGTATTAATATCTCCTCAAAAAGAAAGAAAAAATGCATACTTTATTCAAAAATATTTAAAAGGTATAATTGTCAAGCATATCCCACCCCTCCCCAGTGCCCACCACGTCACTCAGACGTGGGCTATCCTGATGGCTTTTATAGTTTGTAGAGTGCCCAATGCCTAATGCACAGTAGATGATCAATAATTGTTCTCTGAAATGACTGACTCTGAGTCAATGAACAAATTATACGAAAATGCAGTTCATGAGAATAAGACTTCTATGTCAGTCACTAATATGAAAATATGGCTCAAGACTAAACAATAAAGTAAAACTTCAAATGTTTTAAATCAGAAATTGCTATTGCTTAAGTTTATTGGCTAAATTTGTATGGAATTTTTAAACTTTCAAATGGAAGGGGCTGTGTTTGTATAATATTGGGGTCAGTTTTGAACAAAAAATATGGATGTCTTTAATTTAAAAATAATTTTGTGATGTTCTCTCAAATATTTAATATCAGTTGGATAAGACTATAAAATATAATCATATTTTTTCTTTAAGTATATTGATTAAATAGTCTAAATTCCTAACATATTTCCATTGATTTAGGACCTTCTTATTTCGAGAATAAATGTTATAATCCATAAGAAGCTGAATAATTTAAAGGCAGAGAACCTATTCAGGAGTGGCAGTTGTCAGGTTCAAAGTGCCAAATGTTGATGGTCAGAGCTTGTCTACTGGAACCACCTGACCCAGGTACAGTGAATAAAAATAAAGGATTTGATAAGAGTGAACATGTGCGTGAGAGCCAGAGCTAAACCCAGAAGAAAAGTGGCTGTTTGGTAAATCATTGCCAAAATACTAAAGCAAACAGAGTCACCTTCACAGAGGGCATGCTCTGTGACCAAGTCACCGAGGCATCCACATCAGTGCCTGGGAAGTGGCTGGCAGGGGCGGAGCTGCCCCCGGGCTGGGGAAAAGTTTGAGTCATTCTTACCAAGCAGTTCAAAGTGCGACATGCTGACCTCTTTTGCAATCATGATTTTCTCAACCTGGTGTTTGCAAGTTATCGCCAGACACCAGATTGCCCATCTCTTACCTTACACTGCTGGTGTTGGGGTCGATTGTATTATGGGTCTGTAATTCTCCCCTGCCTTCCACAGCTTTCCTACTTGTGCAGCATATTTTCTCACCCCACTGACTTTGGGCTTGGCCAAGTGGTACCTCCTTTGGCTAATGAAACATTGAGCAGAAATCATTATGTGCCTGTTCCAAACGATGCCTTGAGAAACATGTCAGGTTACTCCTGGAACATTTGCCCTTTGCCATGAGAAGAACAAGTCGCAGGGGATTATTTCTTCCTCAGCCCAGATCATGCAATGAAGACTCACACCCATCCGGAAGTCTAGTGCAGGGAAGCCCAGGTGGGCACAGCTGAGAGCCACCAAATGGCAGGTCGCCTGCCAACATGAGTGTGAAGAAAACGATTGTTTTTGTAATCCATGGAAATTATCTGATGGAACCCATGGAAAAGTCTGACTCCAGTGGAAAGCTTCCTAATTCAGCTGCTGATAAAGTACCATGAAAAACATAGTAAATTTATTGAGGAAAAGATAAAATGATTAATAGAAAAAATACTTACAGGAATTTGAAAATGATCTCTAATATAATTGACAAAATGATTTTTTCACTATTTGTTTATTTTCAATAGGCTTCTAGATTTCTACTTGATCACAGAATTGGGTTTTCCCAGGGGGCTCTTTAGAAGAGCTCTGTATAACCAGTCTGATTAAACCACATGTCCCATGCACAATGTTACATATGAAACTATTAATTCTTCCAATGTGGGAAGCCTATTGTTATTTTTCTGGTCCTGTATTATTGTACACCTAAGTCTTCTTTATTAGATTCTCTCTCTTCCAAGCAAGAACTGGAGCAATATTCTCATCTCGAAAAGCATGGGTGCTACAAATAAAAGCTATGTCTGCTGCATTTGTCTGTGTTTTTAAACTGCTAGCCTTTTATTCATGTGCATAGACCTTACTATTTAATCTTCAACACTATAAAGGCAGAGCCTGACTGTTGCTTTCTTTAAATTTGTCCATGAGACATGCTAGCAAGGTCTGTGGAAAGTAGGTATTCAGCAGTTGTTGCTAATTGCTTCTTTTCTCCACTTCACTTTGCTATTACAGACCTGACCAAAGACTCTTTGTTTGAATGAATCCCATCTTTGTTTCCAGCTAATAATCATTTTTTTCAGAAGAAGTAAACATTGCTATTTAAAACAAGCAGTAAATATGTATCACACATGGAAAGAAAGCTCCAGTTAATAATACATGCACTAAAAAAAAAAAAATCCAAATTAATTAGAATAAATTATTTTACTGCTCTGAAAATTCAGAGAATCCAGAGTTTCCAGGACATATTTATGTGATTGGCTTGACATATATGATCATTTCACACTTCAGGGATGGAGAGCTTCATATTTTTTTTAAGTAGCATAAATTTTAGTAACATTAAAAATAAACCAGTTAAATAAACATAAGCATATTTTCAAAGATAGTTTGGGACATAAATACTTTTTTAAAAATTTTCATTTTATTTTTTTTATTTCAGCATATTATGGGGGCATAAATACTTTTCAAATCTACTCCAGCTGCAACTGTGAAGTATTGGTTTATGAAGCTTTTCAAAGTTATATATTACAGAGTTTATACTGCAATATCACCCAAAGGGGCTGGGAGGATAATGGCACTAGTTTTTTATAAAATAATTTTGTAATATATAATATAATTCCTTAAAAAATTCTTTATCTCAACAGTATAATTTCCTAGATGTTAAATATAATTATATTTCTCAGCTATCAAACTACAGACTATGTATTTGCAAAATCTAAATGATGTTAATGTATCTTTTCCTAAAAGAAACAAACTTTTGTAAATTATAAAGTGTTGTTTATTCTTTGTAGTGATTGGGGATCCTTTAAGTGCCACTTTTATTCTCTGCAGAGTAGATTTCCATAATATGTACCTATGCAGAAACACCTCCCCAAACAATGTTAACATAATTGCCAGCTTTACAGAGATTGAAAACTTTTTTCATTATTTCTCTATCTTTAATGAGGGCAATACAATATTACTACTAAGTTGTTGTAAGATTATTGCAGCAACAAATACTATCACAAAATGCCTATTGAAAATGACAAAGTACATAATGATGGCTTCTTTCTCCTATTAATTACATTGGAGTTGATGACCATCTTAAATAGTCTCAGGGATCTCTTAGCCTAGTGGTTATTGGGCACTTTCAAAGAAAATTTGTAGGTGTGGGAAATTGATAGAAAAAGTACTGTAGTCTTAAACCATTTCAGAGAGAACAGGGAAGCCAGTATCATTAAGAAGGTGGAATGGGATGATCAGATATGAGGTTGTCATTGGCACTTCCAAGCCTGCTTGGTTCCCATGTGTGACAGATGTTGAATAGAGGGCCAGTGAGCTTGCCATGGCACCCACCAAGGTGGGAGTGGAGTAAGCATGGCTCAAAGGATATCAGGGGTAGGGTAGCTGATGCAATATGTGGGTCTTGAGCTCTGTGTGCACACCTAATATTTGTGCTTCTCACCATTTACTTAATTCTGTTGTTTCCCAGACTTTTCCCCCATTCTTTATATTAATATTTGTGATGATGACATTGCAATCAAACATTTATTAGGACTTTTCCTTTTACCTTAAAATTGTTGGCCTATAACCATGCTTGAAAACTAGCAATAGCATTTACCCTGCATTGTAAAGATGACTATGAGCCATTGCAAAATCAGCCCCATGAAAATGAGAACCCCTGCCTTTCCATGACTATGCCAGGAGATGTTTGAGGAGGGGAAGAAAAAGTTGTCAGCCTCCTGGGAAGCGCAATGTTAGTGGTGAGCATTGAGTTCTTCCATCCCCAAGTAAGGAAGGGGCACTTCTGTTCGATTCCTCAAACTTGTTGACACCAGTGAAGATTAATGAAGAGGGAATAAAAGATGGAGGGGTTGTCTGTAAAAATGGAGAAAAGGTGAGCTTGGCATTTTGATCTGCATTTGGATACATGCTTGGGTGATATTCCTACTTCTCTCCTTATGCTCCAACCCCAAGCAGGGGAAAAGGCAGGTCAGAGAGAGGGAAGAGGAACAGGACAGGGGGAACCCACAATTTTGGCATGGCAAGAATGTGTGAATCTCATGGGTCAAGTGGAAACCCCCAGAAGGAGCTTGCACTGTATGAAGGGCCCTGGTAGCAGTGGGATCAAAGCCCCAAGCACTGGGGCTGTGGGGGACTGGAGACTGAACACATCCAATTTCCTCATTTCAGAGAACTGTCCCAAGGAGCCCATGGACTGCCTTCCAAGGACCACACATGTGTGCTCGAGGAGAGGCCAGCACGGGGTGTCAGCCTCACAGAAGGCTCAGACAGCAAGTCAGCGACAGCTGGAGAAGCAACACCAACGCGCCATGACAGTGACACCTGCCTGTTCCCACAATCCATCCTCCTGGTCACAATTATCCAGGACTTGAAGTTTATAAGGACATGGGGGAGGTAGGGAGAGAGCAGATCATGTCCCTTTCCACTTCACAAGCATAGCTGAAGATAGCAGAAGGAAAGCGTTGAATTAGACACAAGACTGGAATTTTAACTTAGACTGGACTGAATTCTAATAACAAAAAATATTCAAAAAGTTATGAAATCTTCTCAAGGTGACATTCAAGGATGGGAAAGCACATTCAAATAACTATGGCTAAAAGTAGTGACTGAAAAAATAAAAGGCCATTTCATTTTATAGCTTCAATGAACTGCTCTTGCAATGAATGAGGAATTATGAAGTTAGATCAAAGTAACGGAGACTATTTTGTAAGGAAAGCAGAAAAAAATCATTTATTGTGAATACATTAATGGGTAAGTAGTTTACAAGGGGTCTATGTCTATCATCTCATTGAATTCTTTCTTGAAATTTCAAAATATTAAGGAGATATAGATGTTTTTCTTACACGGATAAATTGTATAAGGTTTAAATGAGGGCTTTTACAGTGCTTGTCACCAGAAAAGTGTTCATTGTACCTGGCAGGTGAGTTTTTATCCCTCACCACCTTCCACCCTCCACTCTTCATGGTTTCTAATGTCCTTTGTATCTCTTTGTGCCCATGTGTACCCAATGTTCAGCTCCCACTTATTAGTGACAACGTATGGTGTTTGTTTTTCCATTATTGAGCTACTTCACTTAGGATAATGGTCTCCAGTTCCATCCAAATTGCTGCAAATGACTATTTCATTCCTTTTTATAGCTAAGTTCTCCATGATATACATATATCACATTTTCTTTATCTACTCATGAATTGATGGGCACTTAGGTTGATTCCACATCTTTGCAATCATGAATTGTGCTGCAATAGACATTTGAGTGCAAGTGTATTTTTTATAAAATAACTTCTATTCCCTTGGATAGATACTCAGTAGTGGGATCGCTGGATTGAATGGTAGGTCTACATTTATTTCTTTTAGGATTCTCCATACTGTTTTCCATAGAGGTTGTACTAATTTGCAGTTCCACAAATATTGCATAATCATTCCTTTCTCTCTGCATCCACGCTAGTATCTATTGTTTTTTGACTTTTTAATAATGGCCATTCTGACAGGCATAAGGTGGTATCTCATTGTGGTTTTAATTTGCATTTCCTTGATCATTAGTTATGCTGAACATTTTTTCATATGTTTGTTGGCCATTTGTCTATCTTCTTTTGAAAAACATTTATTCATGTCTTTTGTCCACTTTTGTCCACTCCAACATGAGGTTGTTTTTTTTTCTTGGTGATTTGTGTTCTATGTAAACTCTATATATTAGTCCTTTGTCACATGTATGGTTTGTGAATATTTTCTCCCATTCTGTAGGTTGTCTATTTACTCTGTTGATTATTTCCTTTGGTGTGCAGAAATTTTATAATTTAAATATGTCCCATTTATTTATTTTGTTGTTGCTGTATTTGCCATTGAAGTCATAGTCATAAGTTCTTTGCCTAGGCCAATGTCTAAAAAAGTTTTCCCTACATTTTCTTCTAGAATGTTTATGGTTTCATGCTTTATGTTTAAGTCTTTTATCCATCATGAATTAATTTTGTGTATGGTTACAGGTAGGGGTTCTGTTTAATTCTTCTGCATGAGGCTATCCAATATCCTCAGTACCATTTAAATAGGGCTTCCTTCCCCCATTGTATGTTGTTGTCTACTTTTATGAAGATCAGCTGGTTGTGGCTATACGGTTTTATTTCTGGGTTTTCTATTCTGTTCCGTTAGTTTATATCTATATCTCTACTTTTATACAAGTATACTATGCTGTTTTAGTTACTATAGCCTTGTAGTATAATTTGAAGTCAGGTAATGTGATGCCTCCAGATTTGCTCCTTTTGCTAAAGGCTGTTCGGGCTCTTTTTTGATTCCAAATGAAGCTTATAATTATTTTTTCTTCATCTGTGAAATATGACATTCATATATTGATGGGGATTGTAATGAATCTGTAAATCACTTTGGGCAGTATGGACATTTCAGAGATGTTGATTCTGCCAATCCATGAGCAAGGGATGTTTTTCCATTTGTTTGTGTCATCCATGATTTCTTTCATTAGTGTTTTTTAGTTCTTATAGATATCTTTCACCTCTTGATTAAGTATATTTATAGATATTTTATTTTCTTTCCTGCTATTGTAAAGGGTATTGAGTCCTTAATTTGGCTCTCATCTTGACTGTTATTAGCATATAGAATGCTACCAATTTGTGTACATTGATTTTTTTAACCTAAGACTTTGCTGAATTTGTTAATTTGGTTAATCGTTAATTTATTAATCAATTCTAGGAGTATTTTGGCAGAGTCTTTAGGGTTTTCTAGATACAAGATCATATTATCAGCAAATGGGGATAGTTTGACCTCCTCTTATCCAATTTGGATGCCCTTTATTTCCTTCTCTTGCCTGATTGTTCCAGCTAGGACTAGAACATTGTTCTAGTACTATGTTGAATAGTGGTGACAGTGGGCACCCTTGTCTTGTTCCAGTTCTTTGAGGGAATGCTTTCAACTTTTCTTCATCAGTATGATGTTGAATGTGGGTTTGTCATATATGACTTTTAAATTTTGAGATATGTTACTTCTATGTCTACTTTGTTGAAGGTTTTTATCATGAAGGGGTGCTAGATTTTATTGTATGCTTTTCTGCATCTATTGAGATGATCATATGGTTTTAGTTTTTGCTTCTGTTTTTGTGGTGAATCACATTTATTGGTTTGCATGTGTTGAACCATCCTTGCATTCCTGGGATGAAACTGACTTGTTTGTGGTGAATTATCTTTTGATGTGCTGTTGAATTGAGTTGCTAGTATTTTTTGAGGACTTTTGCATCTATGTTCACAAGGGATATTCATCTGCAGTTTTCTCTTTTTGTTGTGTCTTTTCTGGCTTTGGTATCAAGGTGATACTGGCTTCATAGAATGAGTTAGGGAGGATTCCTTCCTTTTTGATGTTATAGAATAATTTCTGTAGGATAGGTACCAATTCTTCTTGGTAGGTCTGGTAGAATTTGGCTATAAATCGATCTGGGGTCTGGGGCCTTTTTTGCTGGTATATTTTTTATTATTGATTCAATCTCATTCACTTCACCCATGTTCAGGTGTCAGTGGCAGCACACAGCTTGGTAGTCTGTGGTGGAGTGTGGCCCTTAGGGATGGCTTCTGCAAGGTGGTACATGGGAGCCACAGGGTTAGGGCTGCAAGGCTAGGAGGCAGTGAGAGAGCTATGGGGGTGGGGCTGCAGGGCCAGGCCACTGGGTGGCTGAGGCTCTCTCTTTGTGCAGGTCCCATTGAAACAATTGCCATGGGACTTCTCAGGTGGCATTGGCAGCACTGGCTATGTTCAAATCTTTAGTAGGGGGTGCTCAGCTCCCAGTCACAGGGTATGTGAGAGTGTCTGCTCTCCCTGCTCCTTCCCTGGCCCAGCAGTTGTGATGTGGAGGTGGTGGCAGCACAGACAAGCCAGAACAACATCAGTTGCAGTGACTGGGGAATGGAAGCCAGAGGGTCCTTGCTGTGCTTGCTCTTTTGTGCAAAGTCATTGCAGTCTCAAGCAGCTCTCTGATCAGTCTGGAGGTCTGCAGTGATGATGAGGGCCCCCTCACAACTCAGGCTGCAGTGTCTGCGAGGGGAGTCTGGAGTCCCGGCATTGTGTCCTCCTGTCCTCCTCCATGTGTGGATGCCTCCCTTAACTACCTTCCAATCTTGCTGAGTGGATCTCCTCATCTCCCTCTCCTTCACTTTGTCTCCCATCACTTCTCTGATGATTTACAATGCTCTCTCCAAGAAGGTCTACTCCTACATGAGCATCTATTTGTAACTTTCAGTCCTTTCCTTGAGAGTGGCGTGTGTGGGCTGCCTCTGGTGCACCACCTCCCCCCCCATTATCTCATTTAATTCTTACAGTGAATTGTGTCTTACTCTTCTCAACAGAGGAAACTGAAGTGAGAGAAGTTATTTCTTCAGGAACACACAGCTAATGAATGAATGATGAATCTGGGATTAAATTTAGGTAAATATAATGTCAGAGCCAGTACTTATTCTAATTGCATTCCATTGCTACCAACTAAGATGGGCTCTCAGATATATTTCCAACTAAAACTTCCATAGTGTCTGCTTTAATCATATGTCTAATCTAGTATTAAAAGTCATTCTTTAGGTATGGTATTTTTTAATTGGACCTGTCAAATGTATATGATATTCTTTGTAAGTTCAAATACTAATTCCCTATTTAATAATAATAAAAAAAGGTGCAATCTTTACTGTGAATTAACTTTGTTTGGGTGGTATATTTTGGTGCCACAGAGATGATATTCACAGACAGATGTTAACATGTAGTTATAAACACTGTCTGTTCTTGCTCTCTGCTGAAAATGAAGAGTTCTATTAGTATTTCATGGCACGTCGCCATCTGGATTTGACTCAAACCTCTCTTGACGCGTTTTCACTCTGAATGACTAGTTTCCTTTTTGTTTGTTTCTGGTTCAGATTTCTGAGGTCATGTTTCCATTTCCATTGTGAAGAGTGAATTGTGGGAGAAGGAGGAGGGAGAATGTAGACTTGGGCAGAGAAGATGGCCTTTTAAAATTTTTTTGATGCTAGAGGTTTTAGCAGGCATTGACTGAGTGGCTTATTCAGATTTTCCCATCTGAAGAATTCCATGATCTTAAAACCACAGATTTGTTTTTCTGATATTTATCAACTCCCTTAGCTTCCCCAAATTTGGTAATTGCCCAATTTTTAGAATTCCTACATGACACTGTGCTCAGTATCTGATTAATTTTTACTAGTACATTCATGCTTGGCTTAAGTCTACTTAAAGTTATTATTATAGTTTTGTCATTGGAGGTAGGACTGAATTGTATTGATTGCCTCCTATTCATGCTGTATTTTATTACCTTTCTCTTTGGAGCCAATCAGGGACATTTTCTCTAACACTACAGACATTCAATAGTTTCATACTCTAAAATCCCATGTGTATTTCAACTTATCTTTCTTAATCATGTATCTGTAGCAATTTAAATGACCTGGTTTTCATTCCATCCGATAAATATCTGGTCTCATAGCAGTAGGCAAAGCATTAGTTTCTCATCAACACACAGAAAGACATCTCTGAATTAAAGAGGAAAAAGTAAATAAAATAAAAGGGGATCTCCACAGACTTTATTAATAATGTATTTAGAAATTGAGAAGTTGAATTAACTCTCTGTTCTTGAGATCAGTAAAAAGGAAAAAAAGTATCTCTAATTACACCTGGAAATTTTAAGATATGATTTTGAAGTTGTCTTGCTAATATTATATACAGGTCTTACACTTTGATCCCTGCTTTCACAATTGGACCCCCCGTTGGCTAACTGGAGGCCACATGAGTGGGCTGATTGAGACAGATGACCAGGTTAATCTTATATGTCCTTGTTAAGTTTTTGAGGCTATGCTTCTTATAATAAGCGTCCGTACTTCTATTTTTGTTTTCCATTCTATTTTTTACAAAAGCGTAAGATCAAACGTTGTATAAAAGCCAGTGAACAAGAAAATCATCCAAATAATTGCACAGACTCTGCTTTATTGTTCTGAAATGAAGTTCCTGGTCAGAGGACAATCCCAAATGAGATGGCTCAGAATATGTAACTGCCAGAATGTCTGAGTTTGACAAATGGAAGGTATCTTTGGGTTGTCAATAAATAATATATGCAAGTATAGTTTATATGAAAGTTGAACTTCAGAAAATTTCAGTCCAAGTTTAACATTTGCGCTTGACCACAGTGGTTGTATGTCCAGAGGAAAAACAGTTACAAATATCCTACCTAGATTGTCTTGAATGCCCTTGCTGTTAACGTTAAGGGCCACGTGGGGAGCTGTTTCTGACCTAGTGTGTGCAGAAGGCAATGGGTGAACGTTGTCATTGGCCAGGGTGTATTAAAAGGGGATGGAGATCATGGGTTGGTTAATGCAGAGAGTTTGTTAGACAAAAGCTACTTAAGAACACCTGGCTAAAGTCACATTGTCAGCTATAGGACCATGTGAATGAGGTGATGATGTTATCTTTAGCACTTGTTTACCCTTTGGAGGTGAAAGGACAGAAGCAATCACCTGGATTCACTTTAAAAAATAAGGGTAGCTATCAAGTTCTCTTAGTATTCCTATGAGCCTTCTCTTCCAAGCAATATGTCCATCCTACTGAGTAGTTATTTGAAAAGCTCTGTGAGGAAAAGCTCTTTGAACTGTATTTTTTGTTTTCAGCTGAATGAGAATATCTGAGAGTCCATCTCCCATTTTCTTTCATTGACACTAACTCAGTTTGACAGTCTGTACCCAATAGAACTATATATTACAGCATGAACTAGAGTTGGCCAGACATTTAAATGCTCACCAGCCCTGAACTCACAAGGCCATTTTTAACTTCTAGTTTGTTTGTAGACTGCTGGTCAAGGTAAGCACCCATGTAAAGTGACTGCCTTTGTTCTGCATGGAATTCACTTCTATTTGTTAGACAGACAACCTACTTTTTTCTTTTATTACATTGCAAAACACTTTGGGATCCCAAGAAAGTAATTTTGCCTTCTTTTCCATTCATCATTATTCATCCATTTGTAACTTCATAGCAAACCAAATGTCTATTATAGCCACGAAAATCAGATACTTGATAAATAAATGTAAATTATGCACATAAAACTAGGTGCAGTTTTATATATGAAATAGAATGTACAGTTGAAGTTTTAAAGAGTTATACTTTCTAGCAGCCTGCAGGATATCACTTTTCCATGCTTTTTCTTGATACTTTCAAAATTGTTCCAAAATTGAATCCACTGCTATTGGGTACTATTTAAACCATGATAATACAAAACCTAGAATTTTGATTGTGTATGTGTTACTTCATATATTGCTGGAGGAAATAATTTCATAGCTTTATAACTTGCTGTAGGAAATTACATTTGGAACATGTAGTTTACATTTCTATTTTGTTCTCTGTCCTTAATTATATCATGACATTCTAGGTGTTCCCAATTTGAACAAATAGCTGTGACCTGATGAAACCATCTCTCTTCTCCTCATTGTTTAGCACCTAACGTGGGTGTTTATTGAGTAGTCTGATTTGCAATGGGGACTTTGTTATAGCATGAGCTTTTAGTCTAAGCAATTGTTTCTAAGCAAAGGCCTTAAATTCCTTCTTTAAAATACCTTTTTGCATCTTAATGGATAAGACACTGTTTGAGGACACATGGTTCCTGCTGTTGAGGAATTTATCTCCTGGTGGGAAACAGGCATGTACACAACACAGCATAATCCATGCAGTGCTGTTATCAAGAGGAGGGAGAGATGGTCACAGGACTCTTCTAATCTAAGAGAATGTGACACATTTGAAAAATAGTTAAGAATTTGACATGCAGAAAGGAGGGTGAGGGAGGAAGTGGGTGGGATACCACACACATTCCAGTGGTTTGGAATAAAATTCTTTAGCATCCAAGGCCCACATCAGTGATTTCCCTTTTTGGCTGAAGGTCAAGATCTAACTCATGAACTTCAGAATCTAGTGCTTGAACTTCATTCCCGGAGATTCTGATTTATTTCATCCCAAGGTAATCCTCTATGTAGAACCAGAGCTCACACTTACTCATTGGAGTGATCTGGTCCCCGCTTTCCTTTCAGACCTTAATTCCTATCCCATTTTCCTGTGTTCCTTTAGCTCCTGCCACCTGCCTACCCTCTTCCCCCACCATGGGGACTTCTGTTTCCCCAAAGCATCACTTCTACCAAGGATGACTTGCCATTACCTGTGTTGGCATTGCTGTTTCTAAGATAATAATAGTTGGCATTTAGTGGGCACTCACAATGTCCTGGGCTCTGTGTATCTCATGGGTTGTGAAATTCATTAACTCATTTAATCCTCCCAACATACCTGATGAGTGTCCTTATTTTACAGTTGAGGAGCCTGAGGCACAAAGCTGTGATGTGCATGTGTTTGCAAAGCTGGGATTTGAATTGATGTAACTGATACTGTCAAGCCACCTCTTTCTTTTTTCCCTCCAGATCATTTAAGCCTTTATCAAACGTTACCTTCTTAGAGAAGTTTTGCTTGATTATCCTACCTAAAATATCTCCCACCTCACTCCCTTTGCTCTGTACTGACTTACTCTACAATTATAATGTTCATTTATATAGTTACTTACATGTGAAGTCTCTCCTCTACTACTATGTAAACTCCATAAAGCTAATGATATCTGCTTGTTCACCACTGTAGCTCTAGCACCATAAAAACGGCACATAAGGTTTCAACAAATATATATTAAAGGAAAGAATAAATTGCTGGTGTTAAGAAGTATTCAAAGGACAATGAAATTACTCCAGGCATTATTCTTTTCTGGTATACGTTTGGCATAATGCATTCATGATTTGAAATCCCAAAGGGAGGACTAAGAATCCGGAGAGTTTGATTTCGCATACTCAACCCACATTTCTATATTCCCAGAACTTGAGCTTTGCAGTGGACACCTACAGCCAACGTCATTGGTCATTGAGCAAGTGTCCATTGTGTCTTGTTTCCTCGATGGCAAGGAACTAATATTGTCCTGGTTTTCTTCTCTGGGAAGCTTCAGGAAAGCCTCGCTGCGCCCCATCCCCACAGGTGAACCATGAGAGCATGAGCCCATCACGGTGGGCCGTGCTCCTTGCCAGTTGACTGCTCAGGTCTGGCAAGTGTGACAGTTCCAGCAAGCGGAACGTTGTGACGTTCTGTGTGCGTGTGTGTTGGTGGGGTGAGCATGTGGGAGCATATGGCAAAGGTCTTCTTGTTCTTAAAAATTCAAAGCAAAGAGTGAGCTCTTCCTCCACCCTTAGTCACTATCACATAGGAAGGGAATTCCTGCAGCTGCAATTCCATCTTGGGACAACGAGGTTTGATGCCCTAATGGTTAAGAACATGGGCTTTGAAGTCAAAATGTTGGCTTTGATTTCCAACTCTGCCACTTAATAGCCATGTGGCTTCATGCTAATTGGCTGATTTCTCTGTGCCTCATTTCCCTTATCTGTAAAATGGGTATTAATAGCACTTATTTCGTAGACTATTTCGAAGATAAATGATTTAATATGTACCTGAAGTTCCCTCATTTGTAAAAATAAGAATCAGAGGTTAACCTCACAGGACTGTTGGGGGGATGACATGAATTAAAACATATCTAAAGCCCTTAAACCAAGGCTGGCACATAGACAGTGTTAATAAATGTTAGCTAGAAACAAAACAAATTAACAGGAAAGCAGAGTCAAGACAGTCTCATGGAAATAGAACTGAAAGCTCGATTGTACTGAACTTGGAGCAACCTTACCCTTGAATTCCCTTTGTATCAGATTTTTTTATACCTTCATAACTTGAGCCATTACAGAAAGGATTTTCTGTATCCTCCAGCAAAATTCATTTTAACTGACATATTGCATTTAAGTATGAAAATAGTGGAACCGACGTCCATCATAACTGGGACCACTGGCCATGAACTTCGTTCTGTGTGCTAATGCAGTTTAGAGCCTGTTTGGGAATCCCTCACCCATATTGAACACTCTGCTTTCAGAAGGGTGGAGGTTAGTACTTCAGTTCAAACCTCAACATTTAAATGGTTTCGACTTTAATGGCCAATATAGCTAATACAACTACAGGGCACAGTTCTGCACGCAGACACTGTTAAATGTCCTAGAATCACATGAGGCTTTAAAAATATTCATCTCAGCCTAAAGCAAAAGGGAAAACTTTATACTTTCTTTTCTTCCAAACCTAGCTCCCATGACTAAAATTCTAAAGTCCAGAACATGCGGTGTTTAATTATCTAACAACTATTGAATCTCATTTGAGCAAAAACAATTTGATCGATGGGTCCAGCTGTGACCATTGTGTCACATGAATTTTCTGATCACTTTAAAATGTTGGCTATGCAGCTGTCATCTGGAACTTTAGAATGCACTGGCATTAAAATGCCACAGCTATTTTATAGGCCTGTCTGTATCCACAAGAGAGATGGCATTCTTCAGGGCAACTTCAATACACAATTTGTTACATATTCTAGTGATGCTGTAATCAGTGTTAATGTTTTTGTTTCTCTTAAATTCCTGTAAATTAGTGTAATTGAACAGTTTAGAATGGGGTTATCTCGGGATAGCTTTTGCCTAGTAATGGACTAGTTTTGAAAGTCTTGTTTTGCTCCTGCCTATACAAAGCTGCTTATGATGGCTGAGACCATGGAATGAGATTCCTGCTTTTTTATTTCCACAATTTGTACAATTTATTAGACAGACTGTAGGCGGAAGGATCAGCACAGAATCTTTCTTACCGAGGCTGTCAGAACTGGTAGGAGGGACAAGGGATGGGCCAGAAGAAGGAAGACCTCTTCCCTCTGAGTCAAGGAAATTTGGAGATGATGCTCCAAACAGCTCCTTGCTTGTTTTTATCTCTGATTATATTTAGGACATATTAGTTGGGGTTATTCCCATCTGCAACTGAAACCACTTGCCAGTGCCCTTGCAGATATATAGGTGTAGGATATGGATGGTAATTTCTATAGAAACTTAAGTGAAAAGAAGAATCTGGAGTTTGTAAATGGCCACGTAATGAAGGACAACTTTATAATATAACATGATTTTAAATGATGTACATATATTTTCTTTTCAATGCTACAATGACATGGCCTGTTCCCAAGTCTGTAGAAATAAAATAATCTAAATGTAAAGCGGATATCTTGATGTCCAACCTGAACAAATGGATTATTTATTTGTTTTCAAAGTCACCTTTCCCGTGATTAAGCCAAAGATTAGAAAAATTATAATTTAGGTAGAAGTATCTGTTTGGACATTATAGGAGGGGGAAGAAATTCCTTTCTGGCTACTTCTCCATGGTGGCTATATACATTAATAATGTGGTCCACCATAGAGAAGTGTAGCTTTCTCTCTTTATTTTCTTTAAAAATATTCCTGTAAATGTAAAGGAAGGCTGCAGCCATTTAGGAGTGTTTAACATGTGAATAGTTTGTGACCTTGACTACCAGAGGTTCTCAGAAAGTGCCTGCTGTTGTTTTTAGTAGTATTGAGAAAGAGAAGAATTAGTTGTGGATATGTGGAAAGCTTGGTAACATTTTTATTATAGTGAGCATTCAGACGTTTATGTTTGGAGACCATTTCATATGAAGTAGAAAATCCTTGACAGGTGTCAGAGTTATTTATCCACATAAAATGTCTTGACCTTTGCTTTTTTTTAGCTGAACTGAATTTTCCAAGTGTGGCTTCCCTCTGATCAACTGTGCCTCCATCTCCAGTACATAGCAATAGCCCCTGATAATTTCAGTTATTTTGGTGCACAAAAATGTTTTCTTGTTTTTACTATTGTTCAGTTCTAAAGATCAAAGGTTTAAACTTGTCCATGTTCCCTGATGGTTATTTCTAACAAAGCAATCCTATTGCAATGCAGCTGAGACTGATCTCATATGAAGTTCTGATCAAAAGGAAAAAGGACTAAAATGGCATAGCTGTGAAGAAAATAATTGAATGGACATATCGTTAAGTTTGGCTGGTATTTCCAAGTTCAAAATCATAGTGATTATTGCAGGAAGTGATGAATAAAATGTAGTTTCAAAAACTTCTTTCCTTTTTATTTTAGGATGTGTGATTAGAGGATGGGAGGAAAGTATCACAAATCAAGGTAGAAAACCACAAAGCTTATTTATATTTTTATATCATTTTTCTTTTTTATAAACATTTATGCTATTCTGATTTTTCTTAACAAACTAAAGAAAAAATTCACATGGGATGTATTTTTTTTAAACAAAAAAGAGTATTCATCTGTGTCACTCTCAAAGTGGTATATATTTAATGTATGGAAATGTTTGTTTTTATATTTGTTACCTAAAAAGCCATTTTTTTTGTTCTTTCCCCTGAAAAGATATTTCACAGTTTCTATGAACCAGAAAACTTTTGTTAAGTTTCTGTATATTTAAGTGGTTAGTTTGTGCTATATTTGTTTGCACCTGATTTAAGATCTTTTAAAATGCCCTGTATACTATAAAAGAAATCTTTCTTGCCAACATCACTCTGATACCAAAACCAGGAAAGGACACAACAAAAAAAGAAAACTGCAGACCAATATCCCTTATGAATATAGATGCAAAAATTTTCAAAAAAAATCCTAGCAAATCAAATTCAGGTGCTTATCAAAAAAATAACCCATCACAATCAAGTGGGCTTGATCCCAGAGATGCAGGGATGGTTCAACATATGCAAATCTATAAATGTGATTCACCACATAAATAGAAGCAAAAACAAAGACCATATGATCCTCTCAATAGATGCAGAAAAAGCATTTGACAAAATTCAGCACACTTTTATGATAAGAACACTTAACAAAATGGGCATAGATGGGACTTATCCAAAAATGATAAAAGCCATATATGACAAACCCACAGTCAACATCATATTGAATGGGGAAAAATTGAAAGCATTCCCACTTAGAACTGGAACAAGACAAGGTTGTCCTTTATCACTGCTTCTATTCAACATAGTGCTGGAAGTCCTAGACAGAGCAATCAGACAAGAGAAGGAAATCAAGGGCATCCAAATGGAGACAAAAAAGGTCAAACCATTGCTCTTTGCTGACAATATGATCTTATATCTAGAAAACCACATCTGCCTTGAGACTACTGGAATTGATAAACAACTTCAGCAAAGTCTCAAGTTACAAAATCAACGCGCAGAAATCAGTAGCATTCTCTATATGCCAACAACAGTCAAATTGAGAACCAAATCAAAGGCTCAATATCCTTCACAATAACAACAAAGAAAATAAAATACCTAGGAATGTACTTAACTAATGAGGTAAAAGACCCCTACAGGGAAAACTAGGAAACATTGAGGAAGGAAATAGCAGAATATGTAAACAGATGGAAAACCATACCAATGCTCATGGGTCCACAGAATCAACATTGTTAAAATGTCTGTACCACCCAAAGTGATCGACAGATTCAAAGCAATCCCTATTAAAATACCAACATCATTTTTGGCAGATCTAGAAAAATAATTCTGTGCTTCGTGTGGAACCAGAAAGACTCTGTATAGCAAAAGCAATCTTAAACAGAAAGAACAAATTGGGAGGCATCAATTTACCAGACTTCAAGCTATGTTACAAGGCTATAGTAACCAAAACAAAATGATACTGGCACAAGAACAGAGACATAGACCAATGAAACCGAACTGAGAACACAAATATAAAACCATCCTCATATAGCCACCTAATCTTTGAAAAAGCAGACAAAAACATACATTGGGAGAAAGAATCCTTATTCCATAAATGATGCTGGGAATAAAGTCTTTCTTGCCTGTTTAACTGTTTGGTGTAATTTTTGCTTTGACGGCTCTGTGGTGGGAGCAACTTCAGCATGTTTATTGTAAGAATTAATAGCAGGTCCATGTGGAGACAAAGTTCTGAGTAAGGATGGGACTAGGAGATGAGGTCAGAGAGAAATGCAGGGACCAGACCAGGTAGGATCACGTGTGTTATGATAAGGAGTTTGGAATTTGTGGGAAATTATCAGAAGTTTTTAAGCAAGGAAATAATATGCTTTTCCCATTCATTTTGGTTATAGAAAAGTTAAAATGCTTCAGAGACTACTTCTGCTTAACACTAGAATATGTTTATTATAGTGGAGCAGAAGGAAAAGCTGGTGATTAAACAAGTTGATACCATAATCTAGACAAGACTTCCTGGGTTCAAATTACGGCTTTATTTTATTTACTGAATATTTGACCTTGGGAAGTTCCTTACCCTAACTTTGCTTCAGTGTCTTCACTTGTAAACTAAAAAATTAGTATATACAAACCATACAGAGTTGTTATTAGGTTAAATGAGTTGATATAAATAAAGTTCTCCGAGGGTACTGGTAAAGGGTGAAGATTTAAAAAAATAAACCAATAAAACAGCACCAGTTCTAGTTCTAGGTAGAAGTAGATTCTGAAAAAATTTAACTTTTCTATTTGTGCTTATAGTTATTATTTTACCTCCTATGTTAAGAACAGAAACCAGTTCTGACTTATATCTGGTTTTCATTCTATTTAAACAGTGTCACTCTGGATTGACTCCTTTATTTTTCTTGTAGAAACTAAAACTAATTATATCTCACATTCACTCTAGCCACTGAGATTTTTACTAACAATACTGGAGAATTTATTTTGATCTGTTGTAGATTTGATTTATTTTAGTTTAAATATTTTTTTTTATAAACTATTTTTCAGTTCTCCTTTTTTTTTTTTATTGGGGGAATATTTTAGTTTAAATATTTAATCCTATTCTTAAATATATCCAGGCAGATTTTCGAATTGTACTTTAGAAATATATTGAGGGAAAAAAAGTGAAAATTTAAGATTACAGGCATTGATCTAATTCTACACATTTCCAGATATAATATGGTTTTTAAAATATGATGGTGGTTGCTGTTGTTGTGGAACATGCGGGTTCAGAATGTTTTTGCCAGAACTTCATGTAATTTTTCCCTACAGAGATAAAGAATTATTGCATTTTTTTTGCAATAATACGCAAACCTCAGTTTTTGCCTATTGCTAACGTGGGAATGTGGGCCCGGTACTGTCAGATATTTTGAGTTTTCAACAGAATCTGAAAATCGTCTTTTTATGTGAAATTTTCCAACTTTTACATTTAATTCATTTTTCAAATTTAGATGTAAAAACTATAACTTTAAGCTACATTTACCCCGTATCTAGTTTAATAAATTACTAACAGATCTTAAATTCTTTTACATTGAAAGTGCTAGGGGTTTTAAAACCCCAAATTCAAATTTATTTCAACTCTTCAATTGTGTGCCAAGCAAAAAACATTCTGCTGAGGATGAGATGGGGAAGTAAAGGACGGAAGTTTTTTCCCTGTGCCTCTCAGGCTATTGTACGTACCTTACTTGGGCAACATGGGATTGGACATACTGCCTTCTCAATTTGGATCCATGAAATATTTCATTTATCTGTTAAAAAGAAAAACAGATAATGACTTATATTTTCTTTCTTTTTTTAAATTTTCATTTTGGAAAACTAAAAATATATACAAAAGCAAACAATAGTATGACAAATCATGTTCCCGTCATTCAGCTTGACCAGTTATCAATAAATGGCCAAAGCTGTTTCAGGTATGCCTCTCCACATCCCAGGCATTAAACAATTCCTTGAGATCATCAAACATACAGTCTTCAAATTTTTCTAGATCATTGGGAGTAGCATGACAGGGCAGAATATTTTGAAGAGGTGAATTCAAAGGACCAACTGACATTGTTTACCTTCCATGTTCAGTCTTTTATTGAATATCAATTCCATAAAACTTAACAAAAATGTCCCCAGAAGGAAATGTTTTTAATATTTTTTTTGTACTGTGGCAGAGCCCATTAGTGCCTGGATTGCAATCTATTTTTCCTACTTTTTCAATTATATGCCACCGACAGGTAAAACATGGGATACAGTAAAAATCTCTCAGAAAAATTTTACGTAAGAATTAATTTCTTGACTGCCCCTTGATTTCTCAAACCTAATGGATGACTTCCCACATTAGGACCTTCACACATTACTGAGTAACAAATTGCCCTGTCCCTGGCTTTTACTTTGGCAAAGACAGGCCTCATAAATTGTGGCTTATTGTTGGAATTGACAAAATATTTAATTTATATTTATTTTATATTTTTTCTCCTGCTCCAAAGCAATTGGAATGTGTTCATTTAATCAGTAAATATCTATTGAAAGAAAACTATGAGCAACACAGATAGAGTCATACTTTCTTGGTGATTCAGTGGAGGAAACATAATAAACAGATCAAGAAATAAATATAGAAACATGATAATTTAGATAGGTTCAATGATATATTTTATATACTTATGTAAAACATAAGTTTTACAATGATATTTTACATACTTATGTAAAACAATGAAGCTGGGGGCCATGGCTTGCACCCGTAGTCCCAGCTACTCGGGAGAGTGAGGCGGAAGGATCACTTGAGCCCAGGAGTTTGAGACCAGCCTGGGCAACATAGTGAGACCTTGTCTCAAAAAAAAAAAAAAGTAAAATAATGAGATGTAGTGACTCAGAGGAGTGATCAAATAAGGCCTCTTTAAAGAGGTAACATTTGAGTGAGAACTGAGAGGATGAAAAGTCAGCAGTAGAGGGGAGAAGAGTATTCTAGATGGAAAGACAGAAGTTGCAAGAGTCCTAGGTAATAATAAGATTGGTATATTTGAGGGTAAGCAAAGTCATTGTGACTCAAATAAAGTGAGCAAGGAAGAAAGTATATACGTTGACATTGCCCAGATAATAGAGAAGACATTACAGAGAGCCTTGGAGGCCGTGTTAAGGAGTTTGGATGTTATTTCTAAATGTAGTGAATGGAGGGATCCTGACAACATGATAACTAAACTATATCCTATTTTTTTTCTTTTCCTAATCCCAGTATATCTGCCTCCCCTTCGGCCAAATGGAATTGGGATTTATGGGAGTCAAAGAAGCAGGGAGGTGATGAGGAACTTTGTCTCCCATGGGCCAGGCAAAAGCCTAGAGAATGGTCTGAGAGTCCTGTGCAAAGGAAGAACCACAACAAGCCTTGGGAAGAGCTTGGCCAACAGAGGTTTGTGGACACCCAGGGGTAAGGCTGATGCTGGTCCAAGTGAGTGAGTATCCATGGCCTCGCAGATGATAATGAGGAACTACCCAGGGGAAGCTGAACCCTCCTTGTTTATGAGTAGGCAGAAAACAGAGAGCTGGAGGGCTTCCTGGTGGGGCTTTGGCATGGAGAGGCAGAATGCCCCTGCCTGACCTTTATCTTACAGGACTTGAGAACATCTCACCTTCCCTCTTGTGGAACTGCCTCTGATAACAAGACAGTGGCCCCCATAATCCAACACAAAACATGAAAAATGATAATGCAAATAATGAGCCCAGCAGGCAGAGAAGAAATAAAACAGTTCAAGGTGCTCAGCAAAACAGAAGTGTTGGAGGAAACAGCACCTTGAACTATGGCAAAAAAAGCACACATAAGAATACTCAGACATAGAAAAAAAAGACAAAAATGAAAATGACTGTAAGATACTGAAAAACATAATTTTCAAGTTTAAAAATTCAGCAGGTCAATTTAAAAAGACGATTGTCATTCCTGAAATCCAAATCTGTGGCCTGGAAGGCTAAATGGAATAAATATCTAAAAAATTATTTCAAATTAAAATAATAATGACATGCACGTATTAAACTATCACAAAATGAAAAATGTGTTAGCGTCTGTTTCAGGTGGCAATGGAGGCAGGATGCTCAAACACACTGCTTGTGGAAATGTGAGATAGTTCAACCCTTTCGGAAGAAACCTGGTAGCATTTCTTAAAATTAAAATCCTCCTTTGATTCAGAAATCTTAGTCTAGAAATCTATCAAATATAAATAAATATTAACATAAGGACGTAGGTGGAAGGTATTTTTTGCAATGTTGATTATATTAGTTTAAACCTAGAAACAAAGTAAACGCAATACGGAGAGGATTTCAAACATTATGCTACATCCATACTGAAGAATATTTTGGGGTCATTGAAAAGAATGCTTTCGACTTTTACATTGACTTGGAAGAATTTCTGTGAAGTATTACTGAGGAAAACAGGTTTTATAAAACTGTGTGAATGAACTCATTTTGGTAAAATACTGACAAACATCCCTATGTCTTTTGTGTTCTATATGTGCTAATACGAGCAAGGAGGAAAATAAGGAAAGATATACACTATGTTGTTAATACAGGTTATTTGGAGGTGGAGCGTGGGGATATATGTGAAGGAGAGAGCAGTAAAGGAAAAGGCAAGCAAAAACAAAAAACTCTGCTTAAAATCCATTTTATTAATATGTGATTTCATCCTATTCTTCCATTTATGTAACTTTTATATTTCTTCTTTCCTTTTTTTAATGTTTATATCTTTCCATAAATATGAGTGAAACTGAAAGTCTTTGGAGAGTTTTTAAGCTGGTGAATGATGTGATTTGATTTTTATTTTTAAAAGATCACTTTAGCCATTGTGTGGAAAATAGAGCGATGAAACTCAGAAACTGAGGTGGGGGAAATGAAGTGGCTCGTCTAAGGTCATACAGCTAGGAAAATGGTTGAATTTGGAACTGAACAAGGATTTTGAGTTCAAAGCTTATTGATCAACTATTGTGTTATCTTGCTATCTTGTCATTTCCTTTTTATCATAAAGCTAAGCTAAAAGTGGGGATTCTTCTGTCTCTATTTTCTATTGGCTAACTCTTAGTATAACAGTAAAAGCACATCAGGACTTTCAAGGACTTTGAATTTATTAGAAAATAGAAAATAATAATGGAATACTATGGAAAGACCACAAGCTTTAGTCATACAGAGTTAGGTCTGAAAATGCTCTGTCAGGAATCTGCTCGGGGAAATGGGAGATGAATGATGCCACCACTTCTCTTGGCAAAATGTGGTTTGGTTGACAGAATTGCTTGAGTTAATGAGAGTGGTGTCTGTCATAATGGAAGCTCATGTCCAAGGAATGGTCAAGACTCTTCTTTGAGGCAGCACATTTAAAAGCAGGTGTTTTACAATCTTTACACGGAGAGGCTGCAAGATGATCTTTATTTTGGGCCGTGTCCTCTCTCTTAGATTGGTCATTCCTCTTCCTTGAACAACCACTTAGTTTGACAAGCAGAAAAAGCAAGGCCTTAGTTATATATCTTGGAGGTAGGATATATGGTTATTCATTTAATTTATTAATTTATTTGAAATATTAATTGACTCTCATATGTCAGGCATTTCTTAGTTGTTCTTAAAATGTGTCCCTGTTATATATTTTTTGTACATGTTTTCCAGCTGACTCTCTGGAAGGGCTGACTATCCCAATCTAGAACTTAGGCAGTGGTAAGAAACTCTTTCCAACCTGGAATGTGATTGGTAGGATCCTAACCTTTCTAGGAGTGCTGCATTTAAAGGACAATACACAGAAAAAAATTTCAACTTACCAAAGATGCTATCTTTTTATTTAGGTCCATATATTCTTGTGAATATGATTTTTCAAACTTGCCGTCACAGTCAATGTTGTTGACTTTAAAGCTGGTGTGATAGTAGTAAGGTGTCTTCCCTGAGAAAGAGAGAAAAAAATACAGTTCTCACTTTGCTCATTGTATAACCACTTTCATTTGAAGAAAACCATGAGAAATGGAATACTCTGATAAAATTTCAGGTTACTTGACATTTAAACAGTTTTGATATCCAGTGATTGTTGAAATAGCTTTGACAGAAGAATGTTAACTGAATTATAACCTTACACAAGAATGTATTCAGAATTTTTAATGTGAAAGTTAACATGCCAGCTCTCATCTTTGGGCAATGTGGAGACAGATATGGTACTACGAGAAGAAATGACACTAAAGTATAGGTAATTATCTTGTTTTTTGTGATCGTCACAGATTACATTTAGAAAAATCAGTGAAGTCACAGGAAATTACCTAGGAAATTAAAATGAATGAAGTAAAATAAAGCATGATTTGTAAGTACTGCATATTAAGTAAATAGAACAAAGAAATAAAATCTGTAATTTTATTTATTTATTTTTAGTTTTAGAGACAGTGTATTACTCTGCTGCCCAGTTGGAGTACAGTGGTGCTTTCATACATACCTCACTGTAACCTCGAACTCCTGAGCCCCCACAGCCTTCCTGCCTTAGCCTCTTGAGTAACTAAGACTGCATGTGCATACCGTCACGCACATGCAGAAATTCAGAAATTTTTTTAGAGACACGGTCTTGCTATGTTGCCCAGCCTGGTCTTGAACTTCTTGGCCTCTCAAAGCACTGAGATTACAGGTGTGAGCCACTGAGCTCAGCCATGAAGAGCTGAGCAATAATTTCTGTAATTTTAGAAAAGAGAAGCAAAGGAAATGGGATGAAGGCTAGATTGGACTATACCACTTGAGGACATCTAAAGTAGTAGAAAACAAAATTCTTATAAAATTTTCAGGTCCCATTGTATTCTTTCTCTGTGTAGATGAGGAGGGCACAATGAAAGAGAGGAAGAGAAAGGGAGTAAGAGAGATGACAGAGAAGAGGAAGGGGATAGGTGAGAAAGACAAAGAAGAAAAAAGAGGGAGAGAGAAAGGGAAGTGCATTTTGTAATGTTCTGAGAAAAGTTTTCATGTCAGTGGCTGCAGTAAATTATTTGGAAAAGTATTCCCATGTCCATTCAAAAATAATCAAAGAAATGCAAAGTAAAATAAGATAATATTTTTCTTGGATTAAGTTGGCAAAGATGATAAAAAAAATAATATGCAGGCACTCTTATAGTCTTCCAGTGAGAATGCTAATCATAATATATTTTTGGAGGACAACTTGGTCATGTTATCAAAAGCCTTAAATATATTCTTATGTTTTCATCCAATGATTTCTCTCTTTGTAATATATTGTCAGTAAAATGAATTCTGCACAAATCTATATATAAACATGAACTCTTCTAAATAACATTAAAAAAATTAGAAACAACCTAGGGCTTAAAGTAGGAAGCTAATAAAATACATTATGGTCTACTTATGTAATGAGATATTGTATTATTACTAAAATTATGTTTCAGAGTAATAGTAACATAACGAAACATGTACATGAAAAGGAGGAAGAAAAGATAGGAATGAAATATGCCAAAATATTACGTGATTCTGATTAGAGGGTAGAATTATTGATAGTTTCTACATTCTTATTTATGTTTTTCTGTATTTTCCATATATCTAAATCAATATTATCATATCTATTAGAAAAATAATTTTTAAAGAAAATTCTTTGTCTATAATTACTCCTCTTAACTACCGATGTTCTTTTATTCCTTTCTCCCTGACTTTAATTTTTTCTATCTTTCTTTAATGCGTTTTTATATTTCTTTACATATTATTCCCTTGTCACCAATTTTATTTAAAACAATTCCAAAGGAATGTAATATTTTTTGTTGTTATATATTTCTTAGCACAAATACTGTATAACTTCTTATTTTTTTATTAGAAATATCAGGGTTGAGAATCTAGGGGCTTTGAGGCAGCACTAGGTTTTGTTAAATGTTGGACTACTAAATGGATTCCAGACGCTATGGGGTAAAGCCATTCTATAGATCTGTTACTCTATTAGAGCACTGAGTACTGAATTAGTGGAGTGGTAAGGTGAGTGCTACCACTGACATGGCATAACATAGGATTAGTAAGCAGCATGTCATAACACAGGATTAACTTCTTTCCTTCAAATATACCTAGAGCTTGAGCAGAAAAAAAAAATTTATGATGTAGGATCTCTTTTAAATATTATTTTGATTATTTCTTATTCCTAAAAGAGTAATATTTTTCAAATAATCCAGGTCACATTATGGATTAGGGTTAAGAGCTCTGGAAAAAAATAGAGCCTCACTAATTCTTCTCTTTGTATTTCTAAAAATTTACTTTAAAATCTAAAAATTTTATGCAAAGAAATGGATTTATGTTGAATTTTTAAAAGATCCAAATTGTCTTATGAGAAATGTAATTTTTATTTTTAATTTGCATGAATTATTTCATTTTCTGGTTGGATCCATACATATATGCATAAACTTATAATTAACTGATAACAGTATCAATGCCCCTGTCCCTGTATGATTCCATAACTAGATCTTTCTCACACATGGTGACTTACTTAAAACTGGGTTCTGGTGGCAGCCAATCACTCCCATTCTTGGCTGCATTTATCTTAGAAGATGGATCACCTTGAATACCCTCAGCTTGGTTCTTAGCTTCTGTTATTTATATTTAAGACGTGCTGAGAATAGTTCTCCAGGCCAAAATTTCCCAAATGTGCATCTGAAGAGTCAGACAGATGCTTTTTATAGAATCTATTAGTTAACATTAAACTTGGCATTGAAGAGACAGTCTAGGCAAAGTAACTCACACATTTATCATTTTGGCCCTTGGCTAAAAAAGAAGATAAAGCAAATAAATTTGAATTTGAAAAGATATTGTTTTTGCCTGGATTTTGATGCTTTCTCTCTCACTTCCTATTCCTTAAAAGTAAAGCTGCTAAGAGTTTCCATTTCTAATTAGCATAGGAGTATTTGGAGATATTGTCCTGAAATAGAAGCAGTGAGAAAATCAACAAGAAAGATTAACTTTCTCCAGGCATATCCAGAAACCTTACTGGCAACCTCATCTCTCAATGTTCTCACCAATTCCTCACAACTTAATCTACTGAAATCTAACGTTAGTTTCCTATGGCAGAAACTGTGTGTTGTTTCTTGATATCTGTTATTCCCTTTCCCTACAATGATACTATCTATCATTTTTAACTGAGCAGATGCTATCCTAACATAAAAACTACGTTTTCCAGCCTCTGTTACATCTAGCAGAGACCCAGTGCATCTAAGTTCTGACAAATGGGAGGAAAGGAAAAGCGGCATGTATGTAATTCCTGAAATGTTTTCTTACTGAGAGAGGGTATGCTCTCCTTTCTATTCCACCTTCTGGCTGGCTAGAATGTGGACATGATGGCCAGAACTGGCACAGCCGCCTTGGACATTGAGATGGCCCTGGCAGTGTGGGTCATATATGGTAGGGCAACAAGATTGAAGGAGCTTGGGTCCCTGAAACTTAGAAGTGACAATGAGAATCTGGACCATTGATTTCTGAAATTATTTGTGTCTGAATCTTATATGCATCTGTTTTCCTCTAGGTCAGCGAGTATCAATCTTGGCTGTACACTAAAACCACCTAGAGAGCTTTGGAAATTACAGTTTCCATTCCAGACAGCAACGTTGGGAGTGGGGATTCTGTACCAATATGTTTTAAAGGCTTTTCAGGTGATGCTAAGGTATAGTCAGTGTTAAAATTTTATGCTCTAGAACAGGGATTGGTAACAGTCCCTAGAACAGGGACTGCATATCCCTGGGCAATTACCTGTCTTTTCCAAGCGGGGGCAATGAACGTATCTATGGGACATGCTTTTTGTAAGGGTTAAATGAAGAAAAAAATGCGTACCAGGCACTTACAGCCATGCCTGAAAAACAGTAGGTGCTCATTAAACAAGTGTTTTGATGACAACGATGAAAATGATGACAGCACAAATCAATCATTCCAGAAAGCCCCTCTCTTCATTGTTCTGTCAAGCATTGTGTTTATTACAGACTAGTTTTCTCATGCTCTCTTTCTCTGGCAATTTCTTCCTCTCATTTCAAAATATGGAAATCCTACCCATATTTCAAAGTCCAAGTCCATCCTCCTTCATGAAGCTTTTGCTGAGAGATTTTAATCACTCTGGTCTCTTTCTTTCCTGGATTCCTGCAGTGGTCACTGTCTGTGCTTTACATTGGACACTTGATCATGTGCTATCTTGATTGTCAGCACTCTTCTGTTTTAGTATCTTTTGCTTCAACTAGATCATGAGCTCCTGGGAGGTAAAAAGCATTAAGTTGTCTTTGTATCCCCAAATGGTCTAAGGCAATGCTAAACAAATAACAAGTACTTAGGAAGTGCTTTTGGAAGACTTCCATAACGTGGGAGAGCAGAGGTAATATTGAATTATGTAACAAACTAGTGCATAAGCATCAGCCAACCAAAAACGATGTGGCCAGACCATGGAGTCGGAACAGTGTCTTAG